>DWPA01001045.1:0-20392 GCA_018251375.1 Calpodes ethlius
TTATTATTATCTTTATAACATCCTCAAATACTGTCATACTAATTTATATTTATAGAGCCATAAAAGGAACCAAAATATTTTATTTAACACTTTACACGACATAACTATATTACGCAAAACAATACTAACAGAAGCATTCATATATTATGGTAATTTTCATCCTTAAAAAGAAAGAAAAAAATGGAAGGCAATATTTTTGTATGATAATTGATAATATTTAAATACCTAAAAAAGGGAGCCAACAGACAAGTAATTACATTAAAAGGATATTCAAGAAGAACGATTGTTAGATAAATAGTATAAACCCAGCCAGCTGTAGTGTTATTTAATATACGAGTAATAATTGTCACACACCCTTGAACAATGAAGATATTGCTTATACGCTTATCATTAAGGCTATACGTTTCGAGTAAATTAAGACCAATTTGCGGAGGTTTTGCTACGAATTGCGGGAATTAAATTTATGAACGGTGTGACGGAAGTAATTTGAGTGAACGCTTAATGAATGATTTTAATTTGATTTTACGTGAACGCTATCGAAGGAATGCTTACAGTAATTATATTTCATTATTTATTTATCTTAATGAAACTGTGCAATCTAATTGAGGTACGAAAGCTTTTCAACATTAATTTTAACACCTTTTTTCTTGAGCTACTCGCAAATTTTTGTAATTATATCCGTCAAATGATGCTAGTAGGCTTCTGTTCTCTTTTCTATATCATACTATCCATAAATTTGCTTTAAGAAATAAAATAATGTTAATAGTTATATTATTTAATTGACCAGGCCAGTGGTTATAAGCTGGTAATCCACCATTCTTCTTGGCTGCCAACAAGTGAGTGTGCGAGGATATCAGACATCAGTGATGCCTTTGGCCTTATCCATAATCTATGATAATGACACTTATATTGGTATCTATAGTCAAGTAATTACTTAAGCATCTATGTATGTTTATTCACTAACTAAGAATTTTAATGAGGTAAGAACCGTCAACTATCAAACGTCAATGTTAATCAATTTAGAATGAACTGTCAATTTAAATACTGTATAAAATATGTGTTTAAGTAATTACTGACACTTAGATACAAGTATGAGACGCAGCATCGTCTTACCCATTTGTATGCAGTATAAACAATATATCTTTTTAGCAATCTATCTTTTAATATTTATTTATTTTTACCGACACATAATTTAAATAGACCAAATGGTGACTATAATATCTGTATAGTTATATGCATACAATGTGAAGCGGTATGTTCGCAACGTTGCTTAGGCCAGGCGGCTACAATTTCACAAGGTACAAATCTAGTTTACGACGAAGCTATTGCAACCCGATCCTGGCTTTCCCATTTACTGGTGACAGGAATGCGTGTTACGTTCAGCTTTCGGGTTTGCTTTCAATTCCATTGTCCAATTCGTATGATCAATTGAATTTCATAATCGTAACGAAGCGTCGTTAGAAGTTCGGCTTGAGATTTCTTTCATAATGTTCCTAGTTTTTTTTTTATAATAATTGATTCGTGAATGCTTTGTTTTGACAAATATTCTAATTATCAGATTCAATCGCAAGGGCATTTTCATCACGGTAGCAGAAGTTGCTTTGGTGAATTCAATTGATATGAACTTTATTATTCGTGTTAATACACGAGGAACATCCTAATAGGCGTGAGTCATCTAAAGAAAATTAATTATAACTTTTAGTAGCTTAGTAGAAAACAAACTATGACAAACGAATAGATGAATAAAAATCCAAAACCATAAATATATAGGTTTGTTGAACACCAATACCACAGAGTAAGAACAGTCACATTAATTAGCGAAGATATATAATTTTCGTCACTAGGGGTATATTACATCAAAGTAGGCATTAAAATAAATCCATAGGCAGAATTATACTTAATCCGCGGATTGTACGCAGGGTTAGAACGCCATCACGCATCAATGCGTAATGAACATGAATAATAAACTAAGTTTGCCAATCAGATTCAACGATGCGGCCAGATCATAAGGTGAATCATCCGGTAAGGGAAATAGTGAACTTAAATAATGGTATCTGAGGAAAATAATACATATATAGTTGCTGAAAACCGCTATGAAATTTTATCATCCAAGACATGGACAAGACATCATGGAAAGTTCGAGGCAAAGATTGAAGAAAATCTTTTATGCTTTTGAGATTTGTCAAAAAGAAATATAATTATAACTTCTGCATCATAAACGGAACCGGAAAAATGATGAGAACAATGAACATACTCGTCAATATAAGCGATATCCTTGTCACTGTGAAAGGAGATCACAGCAGAACAATAAGATATGTTGATGAATTAGACATGGTGATGATTTACCCTACATTGCTCCATACAGACAAGCGCTTGTAAAGAACCACTGAAAACTCTTCAGCAGATGACCTAGAAAGAAGAATGAAGACATTATTTGGATCAGTTCATAAAGCACTGTAATATAAAATTAGCCACCTGAAAATGATCTACAAATTACCCAGCCGGCTCGGTATCTCCGGCATAAAGGTGGAATAACAATCGGGCGGCGGGCGACGGCGATGATCTCGGCCCGCACCTATTCCCGCATCACTCACGGTAATGGCCGGCTTCATGTCGCGACGCTAAATGTAAATCGCTCTAATTTATATGCACGATAACGTCGCCCTACTCCTGTTAACTGTAATTATATTACCGAGCGAGGACGTGTTGATCAAAATGTCTGATTAAATACCCGTGATGCGAACCGAGAAAAATTCTCCCGTCACGAGTTGCTGGAAATTACAACGCTACCGACTTAAATAACATTTTAATGCGCCGTGAAAAAGTTTGCATAATTTTAAAACGAAGCAAGAACAAGACTTATTGCTCCGCTAAATATAAACTTCTTTAATTTGTCCGAACGTTTCTTTGCTGAAAATGAAATTACTCTACGTAAAGGGCATTGAATTTGCAACAATTTGTGTGAAAATGTCTTTTGAAGATAATCTTATTTTTCTGTGCGTTGTGATATCTGTATTTATTTTATTATACATATATTAACGCAACAGTAACTTGGAACTGATACGCAGAGCTCTCGAACAGACAAATAACATTCAAAATGCATATAGACCTAAAACCTACAACACAGATAAATAGATAACTATTGATCATATTAAAATATATATATTATATAACTTCTTATTATTAAACCAGTTATAACCGCCCACTCTATTCAAAAGAATGACAAGAAACAGCAAACAAAATTGAATCACCAAAAGCTACATAAAAAACAAAGTGACTTTTATTATGAGCTTCAGATTCAGACAGAATTTCGTCTCCGTTCGGAAACAACTACGAACCGGCAAATTACTGAACAGCAAGGCCGTATTACAGAGAAAATATGTTCGGATAGTTAGTATGCGAGTCAGAAACATTCCTATATTACGGGGCACACGGAGACAATACCCCAATGGGCAATCTATTTGAGTAATTATCCGCTAAGGGCCATTGTCGGCCATCTTGTGTGCGAGGAATGAGCCTTGTTCACTCAATGCCGCTTGTTATGTACAAGCTTTCGGCGTCCACGGCGACAGTGCACCCGAGTGCCATTTGTGAATACACTTTAACGGCTGTGCAAACTCGCACCTGACATTTGCATTTTCGTAAACTCGCAAAACTTGGCTTAACTTTTAACAAAAAGGAAGTGAAATGAAATGAAACCCTTCTTGACTTCCAGAGCAAACATGCATGTTAAATGTATTTTTAAACTGAGTTACAATAACAACAATTATGTAAAATATATGGACATATTATAAAAATAATTTACTATAAACTATTTTGTTTTCACTGAAGTTTTAAAAACTAATGATGCTTTAAAAACATTTAAGAAAAACTTAGTTAGAATATTTAGATTTGCAAACAAAACTTGTCAAACTGTCGTACACACAGTTGCCATAGGATCATTAACGTTTTTCAGAAATAAAAATTGTGTTGTAAAATTATAAAACACTGTTCGATACAAATCATAGCCGATTCCACAAGTCTTTGCTGACAACTAGGACCAATATTAATTGGCAAACATGACCATTGTGAATATTTCGATGTAAACTATTCCTTTAAACACAATCTTTAACTTCGTTAGAAATTAGCGATAAATCAAAGAGAAAACTCATGAAGGACGTTTAATTATAACACTAGATAAGTTAACAATCTCAAGAGCAAGTCTGACTGCGGCTTATCTGGCGCCAAATGTTTCAAAGGAACTTTTAACGAGTTTAAAGTCGGGCAACTGTAGTGCACCCGCAGCGAATGTGGCGCCCAGCGTTTCCGTAGCTTAAGATTAATTAAACAATTGCACGATGGCTCCTTGAAAACACTCCATGTCTCGGGCTGTCGTCGGCAACCTTGCCAAATTAAAGCCATAAATCAAAATATCCCGACCGGAAACAGAGAAATGTAATAATGAAGAAATGAGTCAAGAACAGAGTAAGTACAAGACTTAAAAGATTAATCTCTTTCTCCTCGAAACGCGAGCTTTACGAAACTTTGAAAGTTATCTTTTCAAGTTAAGTGCATCCGAGATATTCTTTGAATCATTCGATTTCAAATTACGCAGTCATTTCAAAAGCAAAGTACATCGCTTCAACATTGTATCGATTCTTTGCATAACCGATGCAAATTGCAGTGTCAGCGAAGTTCAATTGGACGTAATAATGTTCTCGCTGAAGTAATAAAAGGCGCAATTCAGTGGAATAATGCGCAAAATTAATAATTTAGTCGCGACTACTCGGCGAACGGAGTACAATTTACAGTGGGGTTGGAAGGTGAGTTCGTAGCATCGGTTTCGCTCGGGGCGGGTCGTAATTCAACCTCAATTTATGTGCATGCGCCTGTGACGTGTTAAAAGATTAGTCGCTACCAAAGAGTAAAATAACTAAACCGACCGCACTAGCTGCGTTTTAGCTGCCCCGAAAAACCTATTGCGTTGCGCAGTGCACGTAATATCGATTCCGATGTAGCTGTTTCGTATCCGAAACTTTTTCTTTGCGTCTCGGAGCTGGATTGAGACAGCGTGTTTATAGAAACGTACTTAAGCTTCGCGATTGTGAGTAGAAAGTGCTAGCTAAATCAGAAGCGAAGTAGTGAAACTTTAGTGTCTAAATCACTTGTTTAAAAATGAACGCTTCCAACAACGGACGTAGGAAGTCGAGGCAAAGTTTACGACTATGGACCGACAATCGTCCTATTGAACTCTCTTAGTATTCGCTTTGTTTTCAAACTGATTTCACTTTTGGACATTGCTTGTCTCTGTATGTTTGTATTTTGTTAGAACAAGTGAGTAGGCAATAAGCTTGTGGGCAACAAAGACCAGTTATTCTTGTAAATAATTTCCAAGTCTCCATAATTAGTTCGTTTCAGGAAGGTCGTTCATTTATAATAGACCATTATTTCATTATTTATAATAGACAAATAAAAAACTATACAGTAAAGTAACACGACTTAAGGTCACTCCACGACTAAATTCACAGTCCCAAAATTAAATGCAAATATTGTGTAAAACATTAAATTTAAGTTTCATTAGCGCTAATATCTTTATTCTGTAAATACACTTTAAGTAGTGTAAGTGACTGTTTATCATCATCCATCACAGTCAGTAAGTACTCGTAGACTTTTGACTTCCTCAATGACGAGGAAAGAGGCATACCTGCATTCTATGCATACAGTTGCTAATGAAGTGGAGCCAATTAAATAAACACCCTCAATTCTGCGCCAAGATTACTTGAATATGCACAACTAAGACATCACAAATAGCTAAAGGAAACATTTTGTAGTATTTAATTGTTAGAACTTGTCTGTATTTAAAGAAATCAGTGTATGTGAGTATAAATTTGCTTTCAAAACGCATCTCGAACTTGAAGTACGTATTAGGACAGAGTTACCCTAACTACTAGGGGAATCTTGGACAAAAGGCCTTGATTGTTTCCATTTGAGAACTTGTTTGTTTTCCTTTGACAAATAGTTCGGGAGATGATAGTGACAAGAGTTAGATTGCTCGGGTTCGACTAAGCGGGCCCAGTCTATTATTATCTGACCAAAGTAGAAATTGCAAGTTGCAAGATGTAGATATATATACTTCAAGTCGTGGGGCGACACGGTTGATGAGATCGTAGCGCAGTCATTAACAAGAACAGCATGAATAGACAGATTTGTATAATCAGTCGGTTATATTGATTAGCTTTATATTATTTGGAAATATTTTATAATACGTGGCGTTATGAAGGTATATGTGATATTATTAACGTTAAGGATATATAACATAGATGAAAATGAAAATTTTATTTATAAAGCATGCTAATTATGTTTTCCCGCTTTTTTCCGGAATAATATTATTTTTATGCTCATATAACTTTTAACCTCTATTTCACCCACTTACGAGATAAATTTTCCAAAATTCATTATTCCTGTTTGTTCATAGTTTATACATAGCTCCACCTCTAAGTAGGTGTTAAAATTGTGTTAGGCAGTTATAATTTTTATGTACATAACATCCACCTAATAATAAACTATGTTAATTTATAAATAATGTAGATTAGATTCCAAGTTTATTCACCGTTCGAATTTCATACAATATTGATATCTACATAATTCTATATCAGTATTTATAGAATATAAACAGAGCCACAGGGGGAATATACATATTGAACCTAAGGCATAACGCCGCGTAATGAAACAAGCCAGATGTACGAAATACAGAATGTTCTTTATGGGACACGCTTTTGCTATTACAACGAGACCAATTTCAAAAGAGCTGTCATTGTATGTTGGTTCGTACTTTTTCAGTGTTTACGAGACGTAGAACAAACTTTGCGGAGGCCATGCTAACTTGGAAACGAACAGTGGATGCCCGTGTAGTCTTGACTCTTATTGTATACGCTTACAAAACTGCTCTTGTAAAAATAGTGAGGGTTTTAAATATTTAATTATGTTTGTATTTTTTTTTCAATAATCTTTACTATAATGATTATTAGAAAGGAAAACACGTGCACAGCTGGTAACACAAAATAAAACTCGTAATATTTTTTTTATCAATTTACTTATGAACATTTAGTAGAAGGTGTTTTTGAGTGAAACTTTCAGTGAGTTTTTGTATATCTCCACAATAAAGATTTAAAAATAAATTAAATTATTATAAAAGCCAAATATCAATTATTAGAATTTTTGTAATATAAATGACGAATACTGACATATAAAATCATATGAGGCGATCTAAATAATATTTTTCGTTTTGATTCATATCTATATTCCAGATCTTAATTCTAATAGGTATGTAATTATTATCTAATAAATCTTTCATTTGAATGCTATAAAACTTAAGTTGAAAATCCTATCAAACTTTCATTCCTTATTTTTCACCGTCTTGAGTCAGTTCTGTCTCTTAGTCATTGAGGTCTTTAGTATTATTGATGTTGTTTCACTGGCTTACTATTAGATAACTCATCCGCTAGTTTTACAGCTAATCATATAAAATTGATGTTTTGTCAGACTACTACGTTGCATTGTTTATAAAACACTAGATTAGATTTTAATCACGTTGCAACAAACGTTACTTTGTTGTAGCAATTTATACAAAATAACTACTAGTATACCTACGTAATTTAATTCGCCACATACGTAAAAGTGGTAACGGAAAATGTTTCACAAAATTGTACCACGGTTCTATTGCATCATTTAACACAGTACCGTGCAGTTTTAAAAAATAGAATTCCGTATACATGTACTTGTAGACGTAGTTTTATGTAGGTCACATTTATAGCAAAACTATGAAACAAGTGCGTACTTCTTGACGCAAAGACGAAAGGCGTGGTTAATTAGTAGCAACACGTATTATATTATGAACACTCTCGCTATATCTGTGTTAACATTAGTATTTACGACCTACGACCGCGCTTAAACACGCTTTAATTAACGCGTTAAAAGCTTGGTTACATCATTTCTCTTTAACTTAGCACGTTAAACTGTTCACCACATCGGTATGACGTAATTTTTAAAGTATTTATTCATATATCAGGACGCAGATGTGATGAGAGCGTTTCAGGAACATGTTGGAATTGAAATGTTTATTATTGCTTATATTACCGATAACCCAAGATTTGTATGAATCGTGCCCAAATATTAACGGGGTCAGAAGATGATCTAATGACGTCATATCCACTAAAGCGGATACGTCAGAACTGGTCGATAGCATAACAAGCGATCGGCCACATGCCCACTGTCAAGAATGTTTACCACAAACATTCATCAAATTATCAATCAGATTTTAGCTTCCACTAGTTACCCTCACCCTTGACACATTCCAGATGACGAATCCGAAGTGTGAGAGCCAGAATTATGAATAGTGGGTAAATCGTTTTGGATTTAACCCAATGTAGTTTGGCCAGGGTTAATTATTTTGATATTAATCGGTGAATTTACTTGTGGTAATTTTAATACCGAAGCAGCTAGGTGATGTTATTCTCAGATTATTTCTTTAGATTTACGTTTAGAACGAAGGTGTTTAGAGCTTCTTAAGTGAATTCCTAATTAAATTGGTAACTTTAGTATCTAATTAAAGTATTGAGATAAGGAAGACATAAGCTAATCTACTGTGAATAACACTTATAAGAACTATTTTATCTGAAATATTTATGAGATTAAGAGGAAATTCAACTTTATGGAACAAATCTAAATTTATTTTGGGACTAGCAAGTTTAGTCGCTGTCTTTGTCTTCATAAATTCTAATAAATTTTTCTACGTAATAAATACTGAAAGAGTTGTTTATTCTGGCTGTGTCGAGATTGTTTCATGTTGTGAAGAAAAAAATATATTGAGAGTTAGTTGTTTTCTCAAACAACTACCTAATTCGAGAACAGATGCCAAGTAGGTCGACTTTCATTGCCTGAGCTGGCGATTCCGAATTTATGTGTCTTCGTATTATTACTTAAAGAGACGACATGCTTCATATTTTGGGTATTTATTATTACAAATATAGGAAATTTAATTTTCTGCACTTCTATATTATGTAAACTACGAGTATGTAAAATCTGACATTCCTACGCTTTAGTTTTAAAAAAGGGTGCAGAGTTTTCTCATCAGATTTTAGTATGTTGATATATATTATATTGAAAACGTAATAATCGTATTTTATATTCCCCTAGTACTTGACATGAATTTCAAGGATTTGGTAGTGTTTAAAAAGCTCGACATTACGTATCAAACGAAAAACAAAGAACATTTGTTATATAACAAATTACCTATTAAATTAACAACAAATCGGAATATTTAATCTAGAGAATGTAACAAAGTGAATATCATGAAAACTAGTAATGTGTGTGTTATATATAAACTTTGAATAACCTTTTACTTCCATGTGTTTGTAAAAAGTTTAGAAAAGTAAAGGTCGCATGAGGGTAGTCCGATAAAATTTAAGATAAATCAAATTTAAAAAGCTAAAAAAATTTCTTCACAGATTTCTTCGTTGGTTTTCGTATCCTTTAAGGATATCATACCAATAAATAATTCATACTGAAATATGTTTTCCGTCTTCAATTTACTTGTAGCTAGAGCGAAAAATTAATGGGAGAGATTCGGATATAGATAAAATAATAAAATTAAAACGATATACGTTAACACAAAATAATCTTATGGATGGCCATCTTTTATCTGTTTCAGATACTATACATTCCATTAGATTTGAAAAATCAAAATTCACTTCTACATTCAGTAACTATATTTAGATTCCAGTAAGAATTTCCTGTAAGTATATTCTTTATAAATGTCACAAGTTGAACCTAAGTGCAAAGGTAGCGTCTTGAAAATACTGAGTGGGCGGCGTCAAGATTGCGATAGCAGTGAATCGGATTCAAGATTTTACTATTACTATGTACGAAAAAGTAAGTCTGACAAATGGTCAATACTGAATTTGTATATTTCATATATTTAATGCAGTTAATGAGCATGGCTGACAGTCATGTTGACCTTCAAGTATTCCCGATTTGTTGGTCAGTTATTAAAAATACGTCTACACCGAATTTATGTCCTGGAACTAAATTAGATTATGATAATAATCATGCTGAAAGTATTGCAGAAGGTGATGCTATTAGGTACCAGAAACAACGAAGCTTTACTGATGCACTGTCGGCCAAGAAAGAAGACAGAAGGAAGGAAGTACTTGCTCACAAATGCCCAGCTGTAACACGCCGACTAGCATAATGGCCGATTCACTGATCTTGACAAAAAGGAACTAAAAAAATACAAAATATCTTAACGATAGAGCACGTTAACAATTTTACATAACTTAGGGTTATTTTATATAACTTAGGGCATACCCTTTATAAATACTGTTACAAATATTATTATCTACTTGTTGCTGTAAATAATCTCGTTAAACGGAAGTTAAGTAATCTTTTACCTTAATTCTTTAGACATTGGAATGAGAATAAATAATTAATTTATTTGGTGTTTTCACCGATGTTGATTTCCATCTCGGTTAAAATGGTTAAATTGGTTAAAATTATTTTGAATTCAAAAGCAGTTTTGCTATACTTTTTTTCCTTCAAAATTAAAATTTGTTATAATATTTTGAATATAAGATCTGAGCAGTTTATAAAATCAGTAAAGATATCTATTCGGTAAACGTATCATGTGGGAAGATGGTCAATTACATAGTTCTGATAAATACCCAAAGTTACCTTCTTAACGGAAAATATCAATGTATAAAAATTTAAGAAGGTAACTTCAAGCATTTAAATAACTTTACACATTACTGTTTTTTAATTTTACCACGTGAAGCTCAAAATATTTTATTAGTAAAGCAATATAAGAATTCCTGAAGTTCTTTTTGAGATAATTTTGTTGGGACAGACAAATCTCTTTTCTTTTAATTTATACTTTTTATAAAAGACTCAAATGGCGAATTGTATAAGAAACGTTTAAAAACACAACTTATGGTCATAGTATTCCTTAGAACAGATGAAAAGGTAAATGACAAAGACGCAAGGAAATTAGCTCTGGTCTTGTCTAATCTGTGTATTTTTTTACTGTGCTGAGGAGTTTTTTACAGTCACTTCTTCATGATAATGCACTCTTTTGATACTATAACAGAAACAAAAAACTTATATACATAAGTATCAGAGGTACCATTTGATTAAATGTTTTTAAATTTCAATATACTTCCTTATACTGCCCCAATTAACATTGCTTAAAAATTTAAGGATCTCATAAACGATTCAAGAAAAAGGTTAAAGGAAAACCACGTTTTATTTGAGTCTTCGAATTTTTAACAATGTTGCCGGGGTAAGGACCGCTTAACTTTAAATTCTTTTGTTTGACGAAGAAAAAGAAATTTCTCAGATTTACCGATGAAATAACACGACAAAGCTAACATTTTGCACACTTCAGTGGATTCACATTGAATTGCATTGGACTTGTCATTTCCGACCAGCGCCAGTATTACTTCACGTTTATATCTCGGAGCTCCGCCGTATTTTATTGTATTAAAATCGTTAAATGACGTACAATGGATAGTTTTGAAATTAATCAAATGGTTTTAATCGATTTAATAGTAGGTAATTGAATGTTTCAACTTCTTGTATATCAATAGTTGTCTAACGGCCTTTCTCAATATCTATTGATTATCGCCAAGTTAATTGCTTAGTAACTGTCAAAAGATACTAACTAACTTATCCAAAGATAATGATGGATAGTGGCAGGCACTGTTTGGATAAGAAATGGTAGACCATAGTTGTCTATGACTAGCTGCGACCATAAACGCATTAACTGTAGGTTGTTGGCCAAATAGGAAAAAAAATACAATATTGTAGATTGTTTTATCCAACTACGGGATTTTTTCAGTCCGTATGCAACCACACAGAGTATACAAACATTAACTTTTCATCATAATTCGAGAAATTAGTATTTCTTAGAGCTATTTCCGTTATGTGAAGTCTCTAACTTATATAAAACTATCTCTAGAAATCATAGGCATACATTTAATAAAAAAAAAGTTCCTGAAACACCTCTGACCAGCAGGAATGGAAATACATGGCCAAAAGAGTAACCTCCGAGAAAGTTAATAACCCATAGAATATATCCTTCTGTACCTCGTCAAGATAACGACGACCACTTCGACAAGAATATCCGATTAAGAATCATCGTGATGGGTATCAAATGAGGGGACCTAATTAAATTATCACAATTCACATATAACGAAATTATTTAAATTACAGAGCGCAATTTTTACGTGGATGAGTTTTTCATTTCGTAACTTGTATTAATATCTTCTTTGTTCAAAAATAATGAAAATATCACTATGGACGACACAAATAACGGTTAGTAATATAATGAAAATCTTTATTTTTTAGCAATAACACCTATTTGGTTTAATCTAATATGAATTCAGCCTAGCCATCGAATTCGCTGAGTTTTCGCGAAATTTTGTCTAGTACTACAATGTAGTCATAAAGCAACAATGTATCATCCATCCATCCAACAATTAGTCTTTCCTTGTCCTCTGCTAGACATAGGCCTCTCTCAATTTACGTCAAAAGGTTTTGATGCAATGTATAATTACATTATATTACTTATTTTAAAAGTTCGTGGAAACGTGAAGAAATTAATAATAAGAAATTAATATATATTTTTTTTTTCTTTCTTTATATAGCTTTATAATCATTTTAATCAATATATATAAGAATGCCAATTAGTTTTTGGCATTTCCATGACAAGCTGAAATCTCAGCGAGCATACAAAAATATTCCAAATCAAATACTATGTTTAAATAACCAGACAATATTACGATAAGAGCAAGGAATGCTATTTAGTTTCTAATTCGCACAAGTGCACTAATAGCATGTAATGCAGCAAAAATAGCTAAAGCGTCATCTCAGTCCTAATAAATGAGATATTTCCGGTACAGAACTGCTGGAAATTAATTCTCCTGTGCTCATCCAAGTGCCAAGACTGTATCAGCTTGAATGACTCTAACGAATTATACATTTTTATTAATGTTAATTTTATATATTAATTATGATATTTTATTTATTCTTGCTAGTTCAACTTGTTACATAGCAATCACAGATGATGTTAACAAATATATTTTTATTGAATACATGTTGTTATTGTTATAGTGTTGAATGAAGCGGGTTTTGTTTCCTGTCGGCATAGTCAACTACGTGATAAATCGATTATTATTTTTGTTATGACCTTATGAAATGAATATTTGTGTCCAATTTAAAGGAATCGAGTGCGGTCTTCTTCCATTTTTATGTTATTTGTAAAAATGAAGCAATAAGTAACATTATTCGATTTGGGTTCCGTGAGACGGCATTATTTTAGTAATCATTTGACACACGCGCCGCCCCGCTCAAAACCATTGTTATTTATCTCCCCGTTTATATTTCGTCCGTGTCCGCTCTCTTTATTTGTCTTTGGGATTCGAGGGTATATTAACGTATTTTTCTTCTCCATTACCGAGACGGTCGTCCGCTCACCTTCAAACTTTGCGTTCAACGAAATCCAAACCTCCCGTTGTTTGCTTGTTTTTTATCTCTAAGATAACTCAAATAAAACTTGACGATTGATTGCATTGTACGAAAGCTCGTAATTACAAGGGGGAAGTTGTTGTACGGCGAGGTCGAGTTAGTTAGTTTTCGGCAGAGCATCGTTACGAAAACCGCTGAACTTTAATAAACCAGTTAATGTTACATGTGTAGTTTTTGTCCTACACTCGAGATGCACGCTGCCGCGCGGGTAATATGCACGTAAATAAACACTGAACATATTTTTCACCTCACTAGTTCACAAAGGGCGATTTTGTTGCTTAAAACCGTTGTCTACTCAGTAGAGAAAAGATTTTGGGATAAAAAACGTTGCAACGAATTGCCATTTCGAATTCATTTGTTCACAAAACGTTCAGAAACTCGTAAACGATATTAAGAAATATAGACTCTTAATGTATTTATATTTTTAAAGACGTTCAGAAATGTAATTTAGTAATCAAACTAATATAAATATTTATTTAAATGGTGTATTTAATGAGATGATGTTATTTAGACGATAAATAACGTATGACAAGTTTATTAATAATTAAACTGAAATTGAGTGATATTGCTTGTTGACAAATATCATATCAGAGCAGTATCCTTTGAATACTTGACGAATGAATCGCGAATAAACATGTAAGCCCACTAAAAATAAAATATTACGTTTATAAAGAGTAACTATAGACTCTAACTGCATTTTATTTTATCAGATAACAATGTTGCCAGCGGTTGTTACTATGGCAATATTCTAACCAAGGTTGTGACAGTGAGATATGAGATTTCAATCGAAGGCTATGATAATTACACAAATTTGACTAACTCCTACCTAAATATAAAAAAATATTGAAAATCGTGGGTGTCAATTAATTTACAAATATGATGATAATTCAATATTTTATGAGTATACATATATAGATTATAATATCGCAATTTCACATTTTCAAGCCCCAAATATTAGGATTTACGATCAATGCAGTTAAAAATAAAAAGTAAAATATAGTAAAGATTAATAGGGACAATTAGTACATGACAATATTACTTTAGACACGCTTATTTGATATGAAAATAATATTTACAAAATACATGTACCTAGTTGTGTACGTTTCAGAGAAACAACGTTCTTTATGAACTAGAAAGAGACCAAAACAAGCTGATACATGCATCTGTGGTAGGTTATTGTCCGTGGAAATATCCACGAGAACGCGAATATTCTCCGTCCAAAGCTAATAGGATTTTTGGAGGTAGATAATACGATTCAAGCTTCGATAAGATTTTTGCGATATACGGAGCGGGTAAGACTGAATAGGTATAACATTAAATAAACGCGAGGTTAGGTTGGGATAGTTCGAAATTTGTTTTGGATAAACAAACATTTTTAATGTAGCAAAGTTAATTAATGTATGTTGGTATTAAATGGTATTTTAATTATAATTATAAATGCTTTAGTTGCCATGTTATTTAATCTACTTCGTCTAGAAAAAAATAATATATTTTAAAATATATTCAAATTAAAATAATATAAAGTAGATGTTTTTCAATCCTCTTATAAAGGTATTTATTTGATTATCTATTCGTTTTTTTTCATTTATGAAGATAAACAAAGAAAAAGATTCCTCAGCTTATCTTTTAAATTGAAATATAAAAATATAAGTTGCTTATTACTTTGACTTTGACTTCAAAGTCAACAAACAAGGAAGTAACTTTAAAACATTCACAATATACGAGATAAGAAAGATCTCTGATTTTAAACTTCGTGGATGCTGAAAATTTTAAATACAAACGGGTACTCACGATTCGTATTTATTTGACTGATATTTCGACCTAGTGACATGGATCATGACCACGGCGAGACTCTCGAGAAAATTTGTTGCGAATCGTGAGTACCTTGCATTTAAAAAGACAGAGATGTAACTTTTCAATATGAGGAGTTGGAAGTAAGTCTAGGGAAAACAGCGGCTTCCAAAATCCTGGCATTTGTTTGTTTAACTAAATTTATAAATTTCATATTTAATTAGAGTTGCCTAACTCAAAAACCGATTCTGAAAGTATATTAGTATAAATAGATAGTAGCTACAGAATCAAAAGGTTTCTATCATATCATCATTAGTAAATTTTGGTTCGTCTATCTAAACAAACTTTTATAGCTTTTATAAATACAGAGTGTTGCAAAATATACTATGATTCATACTGTACTAAATCGGACTACTATTTTAAGATGTCCTTCATACGATTTCAGACGCCTATTAACGCGGTTGGAAATTACATGATCCTAAGCCAAATTCTATTCCGATATTATACTACTCTGTAATAGGTCTCTGTAGGTCATAAAATTATTCTTAGGTCTATGAAAAATTTACCTTTAGCTAAATATTTATGCGTTGTGCTAGGAATATTGGCTAGTACACAAAATGATTTTGATTCCTTACGAAGGAAAAGAATTATAAAGTATATAATACACAGGTTATTATAAACTGTAATCTATCGATTAAAGGGATTTAGGCATTTCTAACATGCGGCTATGGATGTAATGCTTTTTTATGCCTTCGCAATTGCGAATTACTCCCAAGAACAATTGCTCTACCCTGTGCCAAAAACTGTAAAACTTAAAATTTTTGGACGATGTCAAAAATTAAAACAAAATCTGGATATTTCAACACTTAAAGGCGTGAAATTGGCAAAATTATTGTGAACAAATTAATCTTCGAGAACAATGTCTAAAAGGTTACGTAATGTTAACGTGAATTATTTAACTAAAATCTACTTTCAAAACAAATTACTCATTAAATTTGCTTCATTATATTTAATAAAACGCAATCTGTTACTGACTGACAGATAACACGCAGCCTAAACCTGTAGATCTAGAAGAGTGTATTTCTTGTAAAGAGATATCTTGTCACGTTCACAAGGGCACTTATTAAACTATAGTTTTCATTCCTGTTGTACGAGGTGTTTTAAGCCTTGTACTAAATCTTTCATTTAGCAAGGCTTTTTAAACCTCGTAATGACTTTGAAACTTAAATTTTTCTTTGCTTTTTTTTAACTAGGGTCTGAGGTTATATGCAGCCCGAGCCAGACTGAATGAGAGAGGTTTTTCATACTTTGGTAATGGTAAAAAGAGATATCGATAATGTTATTTTTATAATCGTCGTCATAACTACATACTTATTCTTTTATTAAAAGTAGGTAAGAAGTAAAGAAAGTATTTCTGAAACGGTCAAATCGAGCTGTATGATTCTGTTATACAAATCTTATTAATTAAATGCATGTAAAGAATAGATTTTGGTGAAATAAAACATTGAAAATTTTATTTTATTGTATTCTAATAAGCCTAGATACGCCAAACATATTTATCTCTAAAATATTAATAAAAGCTCGAATCAACATGTACAAATATCAATAAGTAGGTAAATAAATAAATCACAAGTAAAGTGGTTGTGTTCTGAAGTTGTGTATCTATTTTTGTTTAATTAGGTCAATTTCACTCAAAGTCGAGATATAAGCGAGCTCGGTCTAAGATGCCACTCACTTACTCTCGACGAAGAAAAGTGTTTGTATCGCGTATAAACATTTGCTTGGATCGAAGAGGCGTAAATCCATATACGAGTGCGGTACGCACGCAGCATGTTTGTTACCTATGTTTGTTTTTGGGCCTTTGCTAATGTACTCTTTGTTTGTAATGATACCCAATAAGTGAATAGATTAAAAAACTAAATACACTCTTATAGTGATAGTGCGTGAAGCTAAAAATAAATTGACTGAGAATGGCGATCAAATTACGATAGAATTTAGAACGAGCTATTATAATCGAATGCTTATATAAAACTTAATGTCTGTGTTTTCAACTGTTAAGGAGTCCCCTCGACTTAGCCAACTCTGAATGATGTCATGTTATCATAAAAATTAATTGTCATCGGAACTAAAGTAATTTGTAAATGTTTATTTCTTAGGGTGAGAGGAAGTAATTTTGATTCATAATTATTATACAAGCATTAATAATTAAACTTCTAACAGGTCCATGTCATTAGTGACTGCAAGAAGCAGGATCGTTATAAAGGGTCTTATCACAAAAGATCTTTGACTTAGGTACGGAACATTAAAAATGAATAGTTTTAAGCACACAAGGATGTCGTGAACACAGAATGAATAAATTCGTTCCCGGATCGGTTGCACGTAATGCAACAGCGATCCTGACTTGGTACCCGCGCAGCGAACCGAGCAATTATAACGAGTCGGTATAAATCAGGATGAGTTGTGCCATGTTATTAGACAATTCCTCTACAAGTGTTGCCAGCTAGAAAATATTATTTTATATTTATCTTAAACAAATATATCTAAGAAATATATATTTATAAAGCTTTTTGACCGATTTCAGAAATGAAGGAGGCTCGTAATTCGTCGTTCTTTTTTCTGTATGTCCATTGATATCTCAAAGACAGTTTAACCGATGGAATGATTTAAACAATATTGTAATAATTGCTTTTTATTAAGACCAGATAAATATGGTAAAGTTCTGATAAAAAGTTAAGGAGTTAAAGAGTAAAACTCCTGAACAAATGGGACTAATTTAATCATGCTAAAAGATTTTTGCTATCGTTAACGTTAATATTGAACTGGCAATATATTATTAACCATCTCAGGATGTGATGAAATGACTTGGAGACTAAATGTGTGATTCTTAAACAAGCGTGAATAATTGAATCGTCTTGTAAGATGTTTGTTGTTGATAATATGTACCTATTAAGAAACCAAGACTAGTACATCATTAACCATTCCTGAATTTGAAAACTTGTGTTGAAAATAAAATTAGTAAGTAATATGTAAAGTCCTAATCATATACGTAAAAATAGATATGTAAAAACTTTTACGGCAAGTTGAATTGACTCCAATTTATTGAGGTTCGTGCAATTTTAGGTATACTTGCCCATACTGGCACAGTCCAATCAATTGGTAAAAGTTTTTGTTATTGCTTGTTGGTTGTTTGTTCTAGTTAGTAAAAAAAATAAATAAAACAATACAATTGGACAATGTCAGTAATGAGCCAGACAATGACATTACAGGTAATGTTCACAAATTCCTGTTCGGAATAATTACATAACATTACATTATTGTTATACTCAGCAATATACCGTCCCATATGCGTTTAAATGCAGCGATGCTTAGTGGTTTTCCCATGGTTAATTAGGTCGGTCTTCACGGTGAGTGACTAGAGTTTGAATAGTTTATGAATCTATGATTTTTCATATTCATCAAAGGCATACATAAACTTTCCACAAAATAAAACATAGTTATGAGGAGTAGATCTAAAGTGTAAATAACGTCTCCGGAAACTTAAGTAACTTAGGAAAAGAAAATTCCGAGAGGAAACACGTAAACACAAACAAGAGGAAACACAATAACATACTACACCTGAGAGTAATTCCCTATAATGTTCTTCAAGATATGAGAAGTCTTCCAATATGTTCTTTGCTAAGAATTACTTATGCCTAAGAGTTACTTATAAGTATGGTAGGCGACCCGAGCCCAGCACTGAGGTAGTCATGTTGATGAGGGAGTTAGTTAATAAGCTACGTTGATAGTTACTCTACTTCCGAGTGTAACCTCTCAGGCACGACTCTAGCCAGAGACAAATATGACGCATACATATTTGCTCTCGGGTATTTTTTGGTCATAATTATAGCGTTCATATATCCCCATATAACTGACGAAGAATTCTAGGGTTATCAGGATTTGAGTGGTTATTTATTGATATTATTGAATTCGTGGTTTTTTCGTTTGTTGCTTATACCGCAATTGAACAGCAGAATTAATGAATTACATATTACTGCAGAACGAATAAAATTAAATGTGGTTGGATAATTATCGATAGTTGCTGTATCATTGTAAGGATTCACCGTGAATTGTCCTCGCTTTATGCTACAGAATATAACTTGAATTCAGTTTTGGTAAGTTCAATCTACCTTACTTATTACAATAATTACATATTATAATTTATATATAACACAATTATTACAATATTATAATATTAAAATATTGCTATTGATATATGATATTGATATATAAATATTAATTCTGAAGGCTCAGGACCGGTCTGGGTGGCGCAAATTAGGAGAGGTCCAGCTGTGGACTTTGGTTGACTTTGGCAAAAGACTGATAGATTGCTACTTATTATACTTTTATTAAGCTGAGCTATAACTAACCCCTGTGTGATAAATAAGTAAGAACTTGAGTTTCCTCTAATTCCATTCATTATATTGTCATGAAATTTGGCAGTTATCAGTATGTATAAATATTACATGACAATACAAGAATGAGACTAATATTCTGAAGGAACGTCTGATATCTACCGGCAGGACGTTTAAGAGTTGTCCTGCCTTAAAAGTTAAGGATTATCAATAGAAAGAGGTGTTATGGGATATATATTATAAGATTTGTAGAAGATCTGAGAACTCTATCCTGTATGGTGGAGCGATATTGAAATTTCTCTTTAAGGTGGGAATAAGAAGGGATATCATTTAAAATAGAATACGGTTGTAGGAGAACTCTAGACTCCCGCTTTTCATGTATAGAAATAGAAGTGTACAAACAAAGGTACAACAACAAAGGTACCTGAGTCCACTCACGAAACTTTCCATAACACCAGATTTTAGCTTTGATAGATTCAAGTCACTGGATTAAATGGGCTCACGTGGTCTGTATATAGATATATATATATATATGTATTGCTTCTTTGCTTCAATAATGTGTTATCTTAAAAAACACAATTTTACAGTACAGCATTTTTTAACTAACAAAAAAATATTTTACCTACTTGTGTAATTTTTTTACCTTTTATTGT
>DWPA01001046.1:0-20391 GCA_018251375.1 Calpodes ethlius
ATTTACAGATTTATTATTCTTAGAGATAGGAATTTAAAATATTTTCTATGATTTTATTTATTTTATATATTATTTCTATGATTTTTTAAATATAATTTTGTGTATTATTTGTTTTGATTTGTCATGTACCTGATATGAGTTAGTGTAATTGGACTTGATGTCCGTTCTGGATAGCTTTAAATAAATAAATAAATTTTATATCATTATTGTACAACTGTAAAAAAAATAGAAAAACTATTAACAAACAGCTGTTAACAAATATATAGTTATTCTATCGCTATTGAATATTAGTGATATATCAGCATTATTGTGATAATAACAAAATGTGACATGTCAACCCCGTACTTTAGTGGAAACCCAGCTTGTGAAGCAATGTCTCCCGTTCCCTGTCACAATAAATATTTATGAGAAATAAATGGTTTTGGGTAATTGGTGTTTGTGATATCTTTCGTGGTGTCCATGTTGCACATTCTGGTTCGGGAGTATAACCATCACGAATTCTGGTGACAGTGTATACCATCAACAATGTGAAATACCTTTTTCTGTCTATACTGTAATTTTACAAAAGTGTATGTCTATAAAATATGTGATAAATTAATTTCAGGTAGCAGCCGCTATAGTGAAATACGAACTGATATTGATAAATTTTGACATTTAATACAAATTAAATGGTGACAACATACACCGAAATCCGTTTTCATTAAAATATTCTAAATATGATTTTAACAACTACCGACATCTGTAAGGCTGCATTCAAATTTAGAACTCGGCGAGCCAATAGCATTAAAAGTCCGCACATTACAGACAACAACAGCTGCACTCCGATTTTGGTATGAACTACCTACAATGCATTGAAACATGAATTCTGTGTCGTATAACTTATAGTTCATTTTTCAATATTCATTCCAAAGAAAGTGGACCAGGCACGGTGAAGGCATCGTATCTGAGCTTATTGAGATCCGACCTAAATTCAACTGTAAGTCACACTGCATAAGGTTATGTATCCTTTCAATGATTTGTGGGAATCGAAGTGTAATTGTTGTTCCAGATCTGTAATATACATACTTAATTCTAATAACAGTATACGCTGTTTTCCTACAGAGTAATTTGACAAGTGCTAATGTTAAATGCAAATTAATGTTTCCTATATTCCGCTTGTTTACCGGTAAATTTTATTGTAATATATTTTTATTCAGGAATTTCATTCAATTAAAATAATCATAGAGTTGATAATATTACGGGGTTAAATGACGGGCTCATAATAGAAGTCGGTATCGATTCGATTAGTTCAGAAATTTTAGAATCTGGAACAATGAAATACGCGTTGTGTTTTTAATTACTTTGAATATTATATTTAATACACAAATCGGAAAATATTGTATACTTTATCCACAATTTTAAATATGGAATCACTTGTAACACACAGAATGTCAAATTGATCCCCGGAAAAAACAAACAGGCTATACGATAATCGGCTACTGCCAGATACTTCCAAAGGCGGAGATCTCGCTGACCTGTTTCCGTTTGAAGTGGCTGGCCTGCAGCTTGTGCAGCGCGTGCGTCTGCCGGTCGGGCCACTCGGGCAGCACCACGACGAAGCTGAGCGGCTCGGCCGAGTCCTGCAGCAAGCGCTCCATGTGCCGCAGCGCCGCCTCCAACAGTTCCTCGCAGTACGGCGGGTGCGCCACCATCGACCCCGACACCGGCCGCAGCTCCAAGAACGGCCTGCACGATATATATGGACGGTGATGAAAACATCGTGAAGGAACCTGCACACCTGACAGTTCTCCGACAAAAAATGTGTGAAGTCTATCAATCAGCACTTGGCCAGCGCGGTAGACTACGGCCTTATGTCTCACATTGTGAGAGGAGACCCGAGCCCAGCAATGGGACAGCTAAGTGTTGTAATGATGATGATACACAGCAGAAAATTAAAGGGGCATCGACGAAAACCGCGAAATTTTCAAACACACTTCACTTCTAAATGATTATAATATCAAATAACAATCTAATTTTATACTACAATCTTATTTTAATAGACTTGACTTGAACCATAATCTCAGGTATATAAATTGTAATATACTAGCAGTACGCCCCGGCTTCGCAAAGGGTGCAATTATTTTTTTTAGAAGTAAAGCCTGTGATACAGTAACATTTAACTAATGAAATAATTTAAAAATCGGATGAGCAGTTTCTTACATTACAATATAAACTCAGAAACCTCTTTATAATGCTAATATTGATAATTAGTGACATAAACTACATTTTTCAAATACTCGAATACTAAAAGCTGTGCCTCGAGCATCGCGTATCAATTTCGAAGCAGATAAAGTATTTACGCCGCCACTCACCCCCGAGACCCAAAGTACGAGTCCGTATCGGCGAACGCGGAACAGTACTGACGGAAGTAGCAGTCGAGCGGGCTAGCGAAGCATTCGAAGGTGACGCCGAACTTGCGGTGCAGGCAGTCGAGCACGGGCTCCGGCAGCGCCATCTGCGCGAGCTGCGCCTCCCCGCCCGCGCCCACCCACGCCGCGTACCGCCGCAGCACGCACCACACCCGCGACAGAAACTGCTCGAACTTCTTGTCGTCGAAGCAGCTATGTCGGTACAGGTGCTCCTGGGGAGGGTCACGTGTCCAAGTATCAAATGTGCACACTGGACTAGCCCCAGGTAAGAAGCAGAAAGTCCTATGCCCAACGATGACACTTTTGTCGCTTTGTAGTTCAAAAAAATGCTGCTGAAGTTCACGTAGATTATGTTACCTGTGCGACCGCATATTTTAAACCTATCTACCTATGAATCGTAGTGACAGATATAATAAGAATAATTTACTAGTTATATAGAGAGACTACTGACTACTTACATTCTGGATGGCAACTGTAGTAAATTTTACCTCCATCTTTAGTATACTAGCAAAGTGTTTTGTCAAACATCAGGTAATAAAAGAGCGGCTAGGATCATAACCAGACCTCACCTCTATGCTTTCCGACTCCAGTCACTTGCTAGGTAGGAAGAAACATCGGGAGAAAACTGTTTAATCGATATCACTATAATATCAGTAGACAAGGCTGTGATCATAGACATATGATGCCTAAAAGATTTTCTTAATATTATGATTTTAGCTTAAATTGAAGGATAGAGTACGTGTATTGTAATATCGTGCACTAGCCGTGATCACCGACACGCATTCTAATATGATAATGTGATTTTTTTGACAATAAAAACTAAGGCAGCGTTTATAGGCCTTCTTGAAATGGTTACACATTAAGCGTTACCATTGTAAGAGTGTGATAGCGTCGTGTTCGTACCAATTTGTGGAGATAGGTGAGATTGAGGTGCTGCGTCTCGCCGAGGTAGCGCAGCACCACCTGCTCGCGGTCCAGGAAGTGCTCGACTAGCGGCGGGCGCGGCGCCGGCAGCGCGAACTGCACCGGGTAGCACCACACCTTGCGCAGCGCCGCCTGCGCCAACGGCGCTGCCACCTCCTGCCACAGTAACAATATTTCACATTAACATTTAATGTAAACTTAATAGAAATCATATCCTAAAATGTCTCATATCCTTAATTATCTCGCGGTCATTTAGCGGAACTCAGCGAGTGTAGTGTTAAATATGTCTAGATCCAATCGTAAACCAGGACACCATAGATCGTGTCTGTGCTCGAACTAGAGGCAATTCATCTACCAATACTATTCTGGTATATTTTTCGAATATTTACAACAGTAACTTTTATTTGTATAAAACGAACAGTCATATTATTTTTAATCATTATTATGCACAATTTAGGAATCCGTTTACAAAATATTAAGCTAATTTTGACTCCAGTCAAGGGTCGTCGTAGTCCCCGTCTCCTTTGCCACCTAAATAGTGTGTTGGCAATATGAAAACTTGCATGGGTACTTAGGGTTTGCATATTATGGAGTGTTAGAACGTTAACATTTTTAAAATACTTAATGATAATCTTAACTAATAAAGAAAATGTAAAGAGGTATAATGTAAAAAATTAATTTTGAATATATTATGTGCGTATGTATCGACATAAAAATAAACATTTTATTGTAACTATATCTATCTGAGCAAGCTTCGCGCGAGCTACACAGAACAAATTAGTATGATATTTGGTATATTTGTGGGTTAATGACGAGAATTAAACTAGGAATCTTTTAACGAATTCATTCCCGCAAGACAAGGAATATAAATTACTACGGAGGTTTTTAGAAAAGGTTAGTTACTAATACTTTTGCAGCATTTGTTAATCTGCTGGAGCAAAAATAATATTTTTCTTATTAATAGAATTACAAAAAAACGTTATCTAAAGTGATTAAATAAGATAAACGTGAAATTTAAATAATGTTTGATATAAATGCATAAAACATATTCAGAATATTGTACCACCCAATTAATGGAGACTGCACATATGGAAATAAATAATTATTGTTATAGTAATGTTTAGTTACCAGTGCTTTTCAGGTGCACAGTACTTAGTAACATATGTTTACTAAAGAAAAACGAGAATGGGGTGATAGCCTTAGTAATAAGAGAGAACAAACATTTGAAACATTCTAATTCATGTTATCCTTAAATTAAAAACACTTTGGATATCAAAGATCCTATATGGTCATAGATGAAGAAAGTTCTAGAACTTATGTTAACTTACTATTTTGATAACTCTTTTATTTTTAGTAATTATTATTTATATAAATTTAGTGACAATAAAAGAAAAGCATGAATTGAACACTTGAATTATTTCTATATGTGACTTGCATTATAAAACTTCCATCAAAAAAGTTCAGATATTACGGTAATTAAATATTTTTTTAAACTCGTCTAATAATGGAAGACATTAATAGACCAGTTTGTCCCAGAATCAACATGTGCAACATACTTCCATCCTTTGACTTGATATCAATTATTTTGACATATAATTTATTAATTATTTCTATGATGTTAATAATTTAATTTATGTCATGGTAATTAGACTTGATGTCCATTGTAGCTATAAATAAATTATGGTCAATTAGTCTTAAACAGGTTGTTATCCAAAGTTCTCTAAAGACTACAAAGACATTAACTAACAACAATAATAAGGACCAAATTATTAAAAATTATTCATCCAGCTATAAATTAATTTTTCCACTATACCATGAACTGTGGACCATTCATTCTATTGATCAAATTACTTGCTTAAAAAAATTCGGAATTAAATTCTTGTAAGAATCCTATTGACAACTTTGCGACAGATCAAGTTATTCTATTCATGGCCTAGTGTCTGTATACCTGTATTCCATTTTCTTTCAGTAACACACTATGCTTTTCTCTTATCTTCCTTGCATATTCAGCTGACAAGTGATATATTTTCAAACATATTCCTTCCACAGATGCTTTTGCCGTTTCAGCTAAGTGTGGCTGACATTGTCTCTGAAAACAAGCAAATAATTCATTTTAAACTTTCCATAATCTTAAATTTGTTACCAAGTTTCAAATTATATAAAATATTTATACCCGTAAGTGTGCCAACCTATCCTGAAAATCATCATATGTAGCACCAACAGTGCGTCGTAACCATTGAAAAGTGTCTTCTGCATTCCACTTGACCACTTTACGACTCTCTGGCGACGCATTTCGTGATTCTATCATCTTTTTAGCAGCTTCGGCATATCGTGACAACTGCTTGCGTGCATCGCCAGTGAATTTTGGATGAGCCAATTTAATTGGAATATCATTCATTATTTCCTCATACATTGATCTTGAAATTTCTGGAAAACAATGACTGGGCAGTAAGGGATCAGAACCACCCTGATCATTGACCTTTCGTTCCATCAACCATCTATTGAAGGAATCCTTCGGTGCATCTATACTTTCCCGAGTGTGACATAACTCTTGGTAGCATTGTCTTAACTTATTTGCAAGAGTAAACCTGAAACCTTCTATCTCGGGGTGTGGGTGCGGACATATTGTAGGTGGCCGCTCATATATGACAACATTAGTTGGTACTTCAATATTCCAAGGTCCCTCTAATGCAATCTTTTTGGCTGGTGGTCCATTATCTTCTGAAGGACGTCGTTTGCTGGCGCTCGGTGTCATGTTACCAGTATTAGGAGGAGCATTATGACAGATTCCCAATGGATCAGTGATTGGGTCAAAGTCTCTTTTTACTGCAGGTAACTCCCACATAGACTCGCCAGAAATTTTATTCCAAAAGTATGGTCTGTTCTCACGTTTAGACCAGTATTTACGCCAACCCTGCTGCAACAGATCCGGGTGTAACTCTGCTGCAAGATGTGGCGCGAGCGGGACTGGCGCACCTGGAGTCTGTGGTGTTTCGCCCCCGCTCGCACTCGGCGATGATTGGATTTCAGGGGAAGAGTCACTGTGGGTTGTAGACGTCTCCCACGTTGAGGACCCAGCGACAACTTTGTCACGAACATCATTCATAATGCACCGAACACTTGTTACGATTTATAACAATTTTATTAAATTCTAACCCACAATGGAAATGGAATGACTTGCTGACCGATTATTATCAATTATTATTCACTGACTAATAGGTTTCCTATGTGCATAATATTTTTATTGATATTCATAATACTGTTACCGCCAAGAAATTTTGTTGAACACTTTTCACTATATTTTAAGTGGTACATGATAGAACATAACATTAAAAACAAGAACAAATATTTCTGTAAGTAAATATGACTGTCACTATTGAGATATCTTTAAAAACACTTTACAAATCGTATGTTTTACGAAATAAATATAAGCGTAGCTCCCCGACCCCAAGCACCGCCATCCACAGATTGCTACAAACCAAAAACAATATCGTCATACCATGAACAAAAAAACTATTTTGACACGTTCACTGACCTACATTTATAACATGACTATTTCGAAGTCGATGTAAGTTGGTATCGATATTATTCCAATGTTTACATTAATATTATAAATTTACTCTGCAGACAGTGTCATCATAAGATATTATTATAATGTAACATAATTATGATTGTTAAAAGTCGTCCTTGATTACAAGGACCAAGTAGCATGGTAACCAAGCTACTCAACTCGGTATCATAAATCATTCACGTTGGTATGAAGGGTAGAGTTAAGAACATTTTGGGAATTTTGTATTAAATAAAGGTCTTATTGTAGCACAAGGTTTAATTTTAAAGGGTGCTCCGAAAGTAATATTATTATAAGAAATAGTGAATTAAATAATAATAAATAAATGTGAATTGTAAAGGTTTGCATACGGTATGCTCGTTTACCATCCTTCTCAACAATATTGGTATTTTTTTTCATTCTGTCACACTCATATCATAAACCTAAACGGTTATAATGCTGTTTCGGTTGATTTTTGATCTATGAATTACTTGCCACCAATGGACAGTTTCAAGTTGTCCAATATATGACATGCCTCTTCCTATGTTTACTCTCCATAGTGGTGCATTGACATGCTCGCCGAGCTTCGGCAAGTTGTCACAAATATCCAAACAATACAGAGTCTTGCAAACATTGTGCACAAATTAAAATAATTTGTTAAGTGCTCGCAATGCAAAGTAGGTATATCATTATTTACGGACTAGTGCGTTAGAAATAGAAAACTTCGTATGTCTGCTGTCAATACATAAACGATATTAAATCTAAACAATTAAGTGAACAGTTCTTTGTTTTATGTTGAAAACTGACATTCATTGGCATCAGCGTCAAATATTGGCAAGCAACAACAAGCCGAAACAAACATCCGTTAATACGGTTGTGGTCTGTATTGGCTTGCTGGGTCATGGCAAGCGTGTATACGCAACGTAATTAATTGAAATACTGAATGACATTGTCTATGAATTTTAACACTGACCAAGGACAATTTAATTCTATAATTTCCTTGACAATGACAGTTCGTATATAAACAATACAAAGTGCAAATCGTAAAATATTATCAACAAATTCCTACGGTAAGGTTTATAATTTAGCGGAAAATGTCTCATGGTTTGGTGCATTCATAAAATTATAATTTTACTAATAAAAATGACTAATCTTGAAATTAATTCTGTGATAAAAGATATTCCAGCACACAATTACACTAATTGTCATATTTCTACAATTAAATTTTGTGATGTGAATTACAATGATTTTATTGAGAATATAATGCTAAATAATTTACCTTGTATAATAAAAAATGTAAGTTCTGATTGGAAATGCAGCAAACATTGGATAAAAGACAATAAAATAAATTATGATTACTTTCATAATACTTATGGAGATATAGAAGCGCCAATTGCAGATTGTGATAAAATAGATTACAATGCCCACTGCAAATGCAATATGAAAATAAGTGAATATATGAAATATTTAAGTAATGAGAAAAAAGAAAAAACACTTTATCTTAAAGACTGGCACTTGAGACGAATAAGGCCAAATGACGAATTTTACACGGTACCTTTTATTTTTGGGTCCGATTGGCTTAACGAATATGCAGAAGACCATCAAGAGGATGACTTTATGTTTGTTTACATAGGTCCAAGTAAATCATGGTAAATATCTTTGTGTTACAATGGTATGCTAAGTTTGTAGTAGAACATAACATATATGGGCACCACCAGTATTATTTCCAAAGAAAAGTAATTATTTACAGATCAATTATTTTAATGTTGAATTCACATTGCACAGATATTGAAATAAGATTTGACAGCTTTTGTTTTTATTTTAACACAGGTTCTTAAAATGATATAAATGTATTTTTTTTTTTCACTAGTGATTGAGCATATAAGTACATTGTGGATTAATTGTTCATCATAAAATTCTAGGTACCTGTAAAAATATTCATTATCCTAATTGTAAGTCATGTATTCAGATTATTACACTAAAACATTTTACTTTCAGGACTCCTTTTCATGCCGATGTGTATTCTTCATACAGTTGGTCTGTAAATATATTTGGAAAGAAGAAATGGATTTTACTACCTCCACAAGAAGAGGAAAAACTGAAGGATCCCTTAGGAAACTTACCACTGCTATTCGATCCAGATAATTTTAAAAATGTTAAATATTATGAGATATTTCAAGAAACAGGTGATGCCTTATTTGTTCCATCTGGCTGGCACCACCAAGTAACAAATTTAATTGACACTATTTCCATCAATCACAACTTTATTAATGCATGTAACATTGAACTTGTATGGAATTCCTTGCAAAAAAATTTGCTCTCTGTAGAAAAAGAAATTCAAGATTTTAAACATACACCTGAATTCCAAGAACAGTGTCAACTCATACTGAAATCAGTTTTTGGTATGAATTTTGCAGAGTTTTTACATTTTATTTTACATATAGCTCAAAAAAGATTAAACCAGATTGAATGTAAAAGTTATTTAGGATTCAACAACTTTTGTTTAGGAATTAAACACATAATGTTTGATTTAAATATAATATTAAAAATAATAAACCTTGTTCAAAACCATACCTTATTTTCAAATAAATGCATAAATCCCAAAGAAATAGATACCCTAATTGATGTAAAAAATTCCATTCTTAAAATTACCTAATACAATTGTATAATGATTGGTACTGTTATAAGTTTGATTGTAAAGCTGCATAAACTGTACCAGAATTAATAAATTCTTTGATCTTTGCTTTACTGTATCCCAATTCTTTTAGTATTTCCATGGTGTGTTGACCTTCTTGGGGTAGTGGATGTTCTGCACTGCTGGTACCTGGTGTGCGAGATAATTTTGGTGCTGGTTTAGGTGCCAATAACTTTTCCTCATTAACATGAAAAGATTTTCGAGAAACATTACACTTATGCAAATATACAGATTGATTATCTAATACTGGAGATACACAAGCATCTAAGGCATCAAAGATTTCACACCATTCCTCTTGTGTCTTTGTGAGAAATACCTCAGAGAACTTTTTTCTTGCTGATTCCATTCCTATATCTTGTGGAAATTCATTCTCACATAATTGCAAACCTTTAAGGAATTGGGAATAAAATTGAGGTTCTATTGCTCCTACTGCCATAAACTTTTCATCTTTAGTTCTGTATGTTGCATAAAATGGCGCACCACCATCTAATAGATTCTTTCCTGGTTCATTGGCCCATAAAGATGCTGCCATTGGAGAGTTCAATGATCTAAAAAACCATGAGGCTATGTATGCACTTCCTTCGGTCATACTGGCATCAATCACCTGTCCTAAACCAGACTTAGTCCTATCAAAGAGTGCTAATAAAATACCCAATGCACAAATAACACTGCCTCCAGCAAAATCAGCACCAAAATTGATAGGAGTAGGTACTTCATTTCCTTTGCGTAGCATGTGGAGTAAACCAGACATAGCCATATAATTTATATCATGACCAGCTTTGTGTTTGTAGTAACCATCTTGACCATAACCAGATAATCTTGCATATATTAACTGGGGATTTTTGGGTAATAGTGTGTTTGGACCCAAACCCAACTTTTCCATAACACCAGGCCTAAAAACATCTATAAGGACATCTGATTCTGAGCACAACTTCTTAACAATTTCAATTCCGTCTTCAGATTTCAAGTTGACAGAAATTAATCTCTTTCCATGAGACAATACATCTAAAATTGGTGCCTCCATCTGCAACAAATCAAAGTGGTATCTCAGTATGCAATGAAGTAAAACTAAAATTCATATCAACATCCTCGGCCAATATTATACAGCTTTGTCAATTTAAATTAGATGTATTAATATGTAAGATAAACTTGTGTCTAAGAGAATTACATATAACATTTGTTAAATAAATAAGGAAAAAAATCTGTCTTTTATATTAGGTTAGTTTGGTGCATCGACTACAAGTATTTTTTGGTCACCAATTATTGAAATTGTAATATTGATTGGCTATTTTTTTTTGTAGTCTATTTACAGTGACCCATCTTGTATGAAAGTTGGTATGGTTTCAGCCATAACTAATTTATAGAGATTTATTGGTCAGGGAGTGCAGAGAAAATGTGGCTCACACATTTTTAAACCATAAAACAGGTCAAATCAGTTGATGTATCTGCTTCAAGCATTTCAAAGTCAACATGCCATTATGGTGTTCATGTACCCCACTGAGCAGAGTTCCTTTTACTGTCTCAATGAAAAAAGCAAACCCCTACCTTACCCAGTGTTCCCACAATTTACTCCTTGTTGGTAGACTAGCGGATACTCTATATAATGGATAGAAACAGTGCACATTACCTCATTATAGAATGCCTCATATACTCATTGCCTTAGTATTATATAAAATACCCAAATGATATAGATTGAATATACTAAACATCAAAACAGCTAATTGATTAAAACAATCTTACCTGGGAAAATAAATATAATTTATCCTTTTAATTCTCACATGTATCTTCATAATTTAACATACAGTTATTGACATATCAATTGAATGGAAATTATACTAATTGACCATAATTAATATGAATTATAATAATAGTAATTAGTATAAACTATTAAATCTAATTACAGAGAAGGGGCCTCCAAATTATAACATAATCCTATGGAGTTATAAAATAAAAATAATTAAAATATGTTCAAGCATTTACTCGTCATGGCATAATTATTATCCTATCTATCTATCTATCAGCCTTTAAAAATCCACTGCTGGACATAGGCCTCCCCTAATTTGCGCCACTCAGACCAGTCCTGAGCCTTCTGAATTCAGATAATATTATTATCTTACATCAATTATAATACCTAGTTCACCACTAAGCTGTACTTACCTTCTGAATAACAGTTACTTTAGCACCAAAATCTGCCAGGATTGCTCCACAAAATGGTCCAGGAGCTAAGCCCATCATTTCCACAACTTTAATACCTTTAAGAGCCATATTAATTTCACAATTACAGAATACTAAAATTGTTGGCAGAATAATACCGTAGCAATAAGTTGGTAATTTAATTCTGAGACCAATCTCGCACTTCATTCGAATTACAAAGTATAATAAACATTATTTCAATAGTCAAAGTTCAACGTTCAATCTGTTTATTATAACCGCAGTGTCAGTGTGTAGCACGGCAACTCCGGCTCGCTATCAACATCCGCGCGCCAAAAATTAATGACAACTTATACTCTGGTCAGATTTTTCCGTAGTTCTGACCGACAAGGATTTTTCCTTTGAAAACGTATATCTTAAATTAATATTCTGAGTGTAAGCCAATAAATTCGTGCTGAAAGTATATAACTTATAGATTCTTTGAATAACAATAACGCCATCTAAATTTGATTTTGATGACAAATTATGTTCAGTTATTTTTTAATGAAAAAGAATATTAATGCATATATTTAAAATCTTTCTTGCCGATATATCATGTTTTTAGATATGTACCTAATAACTCTACCTATTCTGTGCTAATAAGTAGTAGTCTATGACAGTTTTAAATGTGAATCTGGCACGGATATAGTATCTTTTACTAGTCTGTGCATAAAGTAGAAGTCTTAATACTTTTAATTTCAGTTTCTTTTTTAGAAATCATATAAAATAGTATTGATCGATTAATTATATTAATCTGCCTGTTGGTGATTCTTCCATAGTTTTGAACTTATAATGCTATTGTGGACGATAAAAGTGGTAATTGGTTCATTAAGCTTGTAGAGCGGGACGTGGATTGAAATTCTCCTGTGAGACAGTGATAGTATTCCAAAAATGTCGGTAGCTTTCGCGCCTCGAGGTAATCGCCCCCCTTTGAGCCCTGCGCAAATTCAGAAGATGTTAGATGAGAACGCTCATTTAATTCAAACTATTCAGGAATATCAGTCAAAGGGCCAGTTAATGGAATGCCACCAGTATCAACAAGTTTTGCATAGAAATCTGGTTTATTTGGCTTCCGTGGCGGATGCAAGTCAAAATATACAATCACTTTTGCCGGTAAATGTTTTATATTTTATTATCATTACTAAATTTCTGCACCAAATCTTGTTATATTGAAAGTTACACAAAGCTATGTGTTTGGAACTATTATAACTTATTGTGTAGATATATCCTAATTAATAAGCTCCGCAATTTAATGTATATATATACACACACACATGTATATACAATGTATATACATATGTATATATATCGTATTTTTTGACAGTTGTGTATATATAACTATTTAATTTTGTCAATATTTTTCAGCCCCCACACCAACTGGCTGCAGGAAATGTACAACCTCAAGGTTCACTCAATCCTCCTTCCAGTGGATCAGAAGTACCTGGTTCACCACAGCAACAGTATCGCCCTCCTTCAGGAGTCTCATCCACACCTACAAGACCTACACAGTCTTATGGTCAGCGTCCATATGGACAAAATCAGTATCAAGGCCAATATCAAGGTGCTCCAGGTGTTTATCCTCCACAAGGGGGATATGGACCCCCAGGTCAAGGATATGGTCCTCCCAATCCTTCCCAACAACCACAGGGTTATGCACCAAATTCTAATTATGGCCCTCCAATTACTACAGCTCCCAATAATTATCCTCCATCTACTCATCCTGGCTCAGGTTATCCACCTTCATCAGTGCAACAGCCTTATGCTCCTCCCCCTGGCAGTCCTGCATCAGCTGGTTCCCCTTATCCTGTCCGAGGATCTAGTCAGCCACCATACACTGGCAATTCTGCCTATCCACCTCCACACACAGGGGCCAACTACCCTAATGCTGGTGTCAGTACATATAATTCTACTGCATCACAGCCCCAACCATACCAGTCACAACCATTTCCCAATACAACACCCACCTCAGCTTACAGCTCAACACCAATTTCTCAACCTAATAGATCTCCTCAACCTCCACCGAGTGGTTATACTTCTCAAAACCCAACCAGTTCAGGTTATGGTTCACCATCAGCACAATCACCAACATATAATACTAGTTCTCATGGTAATAATGGTCCTCCAGTCTCTGCTGCCTCAGGAGGCCCTGCACAAGGAGGACCTTCTGGGCAGCAATACCCACCATCGGGACAACCTTCCCCATATCCCCCAGCTACTCAACCGCCTTATTCTAACCCCTCTTCTCAACCTGGCAGCCCTGCACCTTCTGTATCAACTGCACCACCTCCACAAACATCTTATTCTCAAAACCCACAAGGATATGCACCAACTAGTGGGGCTTACCCACCCCATGCTTATCAACAGAGCTATCCTCCAGCACAATATCCACCTTCTCCATACCCTTATGCTAGAGCACCAGCACCAGGTGCTCCCCCGCCAGGAGCACCACAACCTTACCCTGGTTATGGCTTCCAACCTCCTAATCAACCGTAATGAAAGACTTCAGGTATTGTAAAATTTACATTAATGGAAATTGTATTTAAAAATTGTCACATGTTTCTAACATCAATTTCAATATTATTTTTAATTCTAGTTGAGGGTTTGTATATCCAATGTTTCTAGTGTACTTTGTAGTATGTAGACATTGTAAAGATAATATTGTGTAACTCTGATGAGATTTTTTTAATATAACATTGAACATGAGCAATGGACATATTTAATTATATGTAATTAAAAACAATCATGTTTTATAGTGGATAGGTAATTAAGACTGGCTACAAAATATCCTGCATGCAATCCCATTGCCAAGTTTAAGGTTTACAAATTAGTCCCATGGTAGTATTTTGTTTATGTGGAATCAGTGTGAAAAGAAACAAACAGTAAGGGTGTTTTATATTATTATAGCTTTGCTTTTGAAGAAATATTTAGGTCGTTTCTTAAATTGACATGTCCTTTTTTAAATTGGTTATGGATTAAAAAAAAAAAATAGTAAATGTTGATTATACAATAAGCTACCATCTGTCCTTAAAGGTAGAAATTGGGACAAAGTTTTGACTGGATGATTACTAATACTTGATAACAGGAGTAATCCACAACAACAGTCCTCAAATTAATAGTCCTCTTACTAATGAATACTAAGGGACTGATATACTCATAAACACCTAATACTAACAGTACTTACAAACTACAGTCCTATACAAAGGTGAAGAATAGTTTGCTATATCCCATTAATAAAACAATGTAATTTGGGGATTCAGAAACATACATTACATATTCATTGTAACAATGTATCTGGTAATCAATGGATTTGTGTTGAGTTATAGATTACATCTTTAACAAACTTAAACTTCATTTACAAACTTACCCAAATAATTTATTGTGTACTGTTTTGTATTATAGATTATTGGTCCAGGAGCCAGAGACAGATTTTGACCAATGAAACAGCCCCCTTATATATTTTAGTAATTGTGGGCTGAGAAGAAATCATGAAACAATTTTTGTCCTGGATTGTGGACCATATCTAGAGTTGCTTTGAAATTATGTTTTATACATCCCTCAATATTGTAGGATGATGAGGTTGGTTTGATCTTTGATTGCTGTTTGATCAAAGAACTTGTATGAGTTTTTTACTGTCATAAAACAGACTGATAAGTACATGGTTAAGGATAAAAGTTTAGCATATTTAAAAATAGTAGTTAGTTAGTTGCCTTTTTGTTTAGTGTTTGGTTCAAACATTTAGGACTAAATATAAGTTGCTTAATTTTTTTATATAAATAGCTAATGTAAAGTGTTAATTGGAAGAATCATTAGTGTTTTCCATTTGGATCGGAGAGGTTTGAGATTATTTACTACATCTTTTCAACCATGGTGTTTTGAATAATAGGTATAAATGTTTTGATTACATGCATAAGTGTGAAATAAACAAATATAGAATAATTTTTTAGTTTTCTTTGTTCAAATTTGTGAACTTCCTACCTACTGACTGCACAATATTAAATAACTTAATATTAACAAGGCTGTATATTTAAAATAAAAGCAAATTTTAATAGACATTTTTTTTATTTGCATAATTAAGTTTACAGAGATACTTTGAAATTTCACCTAATTCTTATTCCTACTTCTTAAAAAATCATATGGATCTTATGTTTCTTCAAATGTTACAGTAGGTTCTTCAAATGGATGTATTGATTCATCATAATATTCCAATGGTAGACCATCAGAAGGTGGATGTGTTGGAAAAGGTGGTGATGTCTTCAGTTTCCTCAGTGGCAACACTGTGTCATACAAATAGCACATGGCTCCTGTTTCACCAGGAATTGCAACACCTTTCATCCATAGAACATTGTGCTTTGTGTTTATTCGAAGTACTTTAACCCCGCGTAATATTCTCCACCTGGAATTTAATTGTATATCTATCAATATAATTGACATCTGATTTGCAATGTTTAAGTATAAGCTCATTATGATCTTTCAAGTATTATTTCATGGTTACAGACGATAAAATGCTTGTTGGGAATCCAACATAAATTATAAGATATATTATATTTTCTCATATTTTGCTGAACAAAATTAAGGAAACGCTACACCTATTTACTACAAATATATTCTCTGTGAAACTCTTATCTTGTCCACTTTTCCGCAAAGTAGAGTAAATGTAGAAAATTGCATTTGACAACTGTTAGTCTTAACTTCAAAGTGTGGTGACCTAATTAAAAACATCAATTAAATTTAATGAATTGTTACGGACCTCAACATTTTTGAATTGAATGTAGTTATTATGAAATGTGCTTACAGGCATAGAAAATTGAATTGAGTAAAAGTTTTTAACCATTAAACTCAAATTAAATTAAAATATTGCTAAATGCTCTTTTGCAGTTTTGATAACAGTTTTATAATTTATGGTCAGTTTAAGTATATACCTGTTAATACAAAAAAAACAATATCTTCTATATTTTGTTAGATAATGATTAACATAAAATCAAAACTATGTGTTATATTTATATTGGTTTAAAAGTGCACAATGTAAATCATAAGATTATCTTCTATTGTCATTACAACAATAATTATCTAATTTTTACAAAAAAGATTTTTGTTTAAAAAAAAAAAAATATTATCATCTGCCCCCTTTTACAAGGAAGGTTACATAGTTGAATTTGGAATACATGTCAAATGTGATTTATTATAAATTTTAATTAAGAGTTAGCCTTACTGTACCACTTTTGGGAAAATTCAATCTAGGTGTTATTTATTGTAGGGCCTTAGTAATAAATATATGGAAACAAATTAATATTCTACCAGAACCAATTATTATTTTTACTTGTTTTATTAAAGCAAAAATAATAATGAATTATTTTGAAGTACAATTTCTTATTATATAAACTCTGAGACATTTCTGAATTTCTTTGCCACCTGACAAAAATATCTGCAAGTGATGTATACTGTCTGATTCTGCTTGAACAGAGTATAATATCTAAAACTGGAGTTTTTATTAAACCACTTTATTAACCAACATAACTGATGAATTACTTTCATATAATTTTCAACTTGCAATAATATAGACATTACAAACAAACCTGTTTCCCATATGTCCTGGCATTTTTGTTCCAGGCCAAACTCTCGCTTTTTCACCTCCAGATCCAATGTTACCAGGTCTTCTATGAGTTTTGGTTACACCATGGGAAGCGGGCATTCCTTTAAATCCCCATCTCTTCATGACTCCCTGGAATCCTCTGTCTATCCTGTAGATATAAGAATTTGATAGCAATTTCAAAGTGGCAATGTGCATAATAAATATTTTTAGTTCAACTTTGTAAAAAAAATATTTATTGTGATAGCTGATTTTACTAACCATCTTTCGAGTTGAGAAATATAATCTTACTGCATAATTGTCTCATAAATATATCCAATCTTATAAAAACAAAGATATTTATCACAAAAATCACTTACGTTTTTGCTCGTACATCAAGATAATCTCCAACTCTAAAGTGAGTAGCAAAAAGTGGAGTTCCTGTTTGTAACATGGCTTGCGGTGATACAATAAACCTACATAAGTGTCTTTTGGGCAACATTCCAACTTGACTGAATATGCCGGAGTAATCTTTTGTAACAGTACTAGGATCAACTGTTTCAGAACCAACTAGTAAACATCCAGACACTTGCTTTTCTCGCCATCTCACTGACTTTGATACCATCGGTTTATATTCTTCAGGAGGTATATATTTTATAACATGATTATCCACAACCTAAAAATTAAAAATAGGATAAATGGCACTATAGCATTTATCAAAACTATATAGCTATTATGTATTTATCAAAAAGTGTCTAGACAACTGAGTGATACATAGGCATCAGTTTACTCATATATACACTCTCATTGGATTACATAGTTTTTTCTTTTAAGTTGTCTTACTTCTATAATGAGAATGCAAATTTACAAATCCTTGCAAGCAGATGCTAGTTAAGAATATTTTCATATTCCTGGAAAGCTTTTATGACTTAAGAACATAATTCATAGGGTAATTTTAAGTCTTTCTTAATCAAAAGCATAATTCAGCCACATTCAGTTTGCAACTATATACAGCACAGTATTATGATACATGACAATGTTAGATGTTCTAGTAGCTTTTATATTACCTGCAATAAAGTAGTTTGAACTTTCTTCCCTTCCTTAGTCCACATAGGATAATTTCCTATCTTACGGGCAATAAGGCCAACTCGTCGAACATGAGGATTCCATTGAGGACTTTGCTGCAAATCTACATTGGTCAATGGGGACTCAAGCCCTTTAGTCAAACTCATTTTATCTTGTTTCACTTCTTCAATGAAATCTTTGTTTTCCTGCGATAACATTTCCTCCGTCTTCTGTAGAATAACATTTACGGTTTATATTGAAATACAATATAGATGGCACAACTCAATTCTATAACGTTTTGCTACATACTTACAACTCTTTCTTTTGGCATATACCAGTACGGAGGGCGATATCTCGGAGGTTGATAGTGAGTTTTTGTCCTTATTGATGTGTGTTCTATCCTGAAAATATATAGGATATAGTATAATCCTAGCTCCGAATTATTTGAGGTTATATTTATTACATCGGGAAATGATATTAGTACTCACCTAATTTTACTAAATAGATCGCGTAAAATCTTTAAATTACTAGAAGCCATTTTGTTCTTATTCTTGATACTTGACTATTTAAGACTATATTTTGAAGATGTACATGAGTTAAATTAATAAATAAATATTTGCAACTTGACAGACTGACAAAATGAGTTATTATGTCTCTACTCTTTAAAAAAAATGTCTCTGAAGTGTCAATATGATATAGTGCATTTACACGCTTGCCAAGCGTCAATAAACGGTCGAATTTTCGAATTTTCAATAAATGGAAGCCCTAAACAAAATTAATATTCATCAAATATCAATGGTAAAATAATACATAATATAGCGACAAAGTACCAGTGTATTTAATAAACAACAAACTACTAGTCTACTACTAAAGAGTATGTAACCACTGTGCTCTACCTAACCTGTGCTACTATGTAAACAACAAGAAATTAGAACATATTATTTTCTATGTAATGTGATAAGGTTTTTTTTAGTTTCACTTTATTAGTTTAATAATTGAACCAATATCATTATGATAAAACCCTTGATTTTACTTGTTTTAATTAAATTAAGTTACCAATATGAAATAAAAATATCGGGCCCTGGATTACAACCTAAACAAATAGTAATGCCGGCTAGATATTTTTATGTGAATATAACTTCAGTCAACGAAAATTCGTAAGTTAATGAAAATTGTTAAAGCTTTTGTTAAGGTCAAATGGAGATAGTTTAAAAATTAAAGTTGCATATCCAAAATAATCATAAATTTATCAATACTATTTTTAGTACTTTAAACTATTGTACTTACTTTTCAATGGCGAAAATTAATTATTTGAACTTACTTTATTTCATATCTTTTTCAGATATTCCAAGGAAGCAATTGGTAACAAGTTAGCTGTGGAAATAACCGGTAAAGGTAGTAAGGGACGAGATTGCCGCGTTTGGTCTAACATTTTAAATAAGAAGGATGGCACCTTCATTGTGAGATATAAGTTGTATGAAACATGTTTAGACTTAACGATAAACATATATTTTAATAGCAAACATATAAATAATTCTCCTTTCTACTTTGAAGGTAACATATTAGTTTACAAATTTCTACCTATTTTCGTTTTTTATTAATGTATCAGACATGTATTGAAATTATTTATCAACAGGTCCGATTCAGGCAGATCAGTGTGATTGCCCTGAGTCCGATATCAGTTCATGGCTTAATCAATATGGATGTGCTCAATCATATGATCAAATCAACAATGATTTAAAAAACTATGAAAATGTTGATATGAAGATGCAAGTGAAAGAAATAATTGAAAAGTACCACAGGCCTGAAAGTACAAGTTTCTGTCACTATGTTGTGAAAAATAATAAAATATACAGAGACTGTTATGGGAAACACATTGGATTTAATATGTTTTCTGATAATATTCTTCTATCATTGAGTCGGAAAGTAATGTTGCCTGATATGGAATTAGTTATCAACTTGGGTGATTGGCCATTAATCCACAAAAACACTAAAC
>DWPA01001047.1:0-20391 GCA_018251375.1 Calpodes ethlius
CTTAAGATAATCACACAATCATCTACGATTCTATACAGGACATACAGACAAACATTCATTTTTATATATACTCGTATAGAGTGAATCGAATACAGTATAAATTCGTCTAGTTGAAACCGTAACAAATTTTAATCATCTCAGTCTTATCATCCTTTACCTTTAGTAGAGATTTGCCGCAGATCCTAACAAGCATCTCTAATTAGTCTGCAGTGTAGCTTCACAGAGTAATAAAGCAATGTTTAGGCAGAAACTAATGAGCCTAGCAGTCAAGGACGAGAAATCTATGGCCATAATATTTCAGTAGGTAAAGTGAAAAGAATATAACAATGAAAACGACTTCTTTTTAATTTATTATTACTCTGCCTCTTTTGTAATCGTAATAATTTATGTTTCTTCATTAAAAATGTAATTTTTTGCCTTCTATACCATAAACATTTGCAATATATTTTTACTGACATATATATTGTTGATTCTCTAAGCGTCTGTACTATCATGTCTGATATTAATGCAACAACTTGTCTCGATCTACTTGTGCAGTTAAAATATAAGATAACCTATTGTAAAAATAATAAATACATGTTTCCATAGTCATACCTCCGCACAAGGAATCTCTGTATCGCGAGTGGCACGGACAATATAAATATGAAATCATTTATATCTATGCCCGAGAACAAATGTTTATCTATGACATAAATATCTGTCCCAATATTAGAATTGAAACCTAGGACCTAACGGTTGGCAAGCAGGTCACAACTAACTTAGGGACGTTTTTATTATTTACTATGTATTTCACTGTTTGAAATATTGTAATAGATAAATAATTATTTTTACAAAGTACGTAAAAAAGATAAATACAGGCAGACTTCGATATGTTTGTAATATTAACTTAAACAGGAATATCTTCTCCGCTCCATTAGGTAGGAATAAGAACATTAAAAAATCTTTTCATTTCAGAGTCTTCGTATCTCCATTGCTTTGACAAACAAACTCGTAGGAACTAATAAAATTAATCAGATCCAATTTCTTCTCGTATTTAAATCTATAAATTGGGAAATAACTTCCCTACGATTCGGAAATTTTATTCAATAAAATTTATTCTGTGAGCCATTCATAAATTTTCAATAATTGAGTCCAACGTCAAGCGGGTTTTCTAGATTGTAATAAAATAAATCTATGATTTTAGTTCCTAAGAATTTATGGACAGCTTAATCTATATTTTAAATTTATCATCCTGTAGTACATAATTATATATAACTTAGTAGTTCTCACTTTTTATTTATCACCTTATTAATATCTAAATAGTACTATTTTATTACTAAGATATGTTTATTTAATTGATCAGTATTTTACAAAAATAATCTTGTCAATCAATAGATATTATTACTATTGAAAATAAATAATTTTTCCCTCTGGCGCGACTAGTTTCTGTAATGGATCTAAAATAAATTATCAAAATGCTTATCTCAAGTAGAACGACAGTTTCACTCCTTTCAAAGATACAAAGCCTGTGTTATTTAAAAGGAGATCAAACATTCAAACACGGTTACACAGCGTTAAGGCTTGTGTTATAAAATTTATCACGGTCTCTTTAGTAATTATTCAAGTATTCTGTTAATGGGCCGGACTAACTAAATGGATTAGGATTACGTCGACGAACCGGAGACGCTAAACATTACCTTGATTGAAATTGTAATTGAGATTTACGAAGCGACTCGCTATGGCTCCAATTGATTTTATGCTGATTTTGTGTAAAGATAATCCCACCGTTTGGATTAGTATCAATTCTTTGGTATTCCAGAATACTTTTTTGCAATAAAATGGATCAGTGAGCAAACTTACAAATAAAGGCAATGTATTTCACGTTAATACATTCCAAACATTACTAGACTGCTATTCAATTACGTCGAGTTTCTCGTACAAAAGCAAGCGTGGTATGAGTGGAAATAATTTCCATATCATAACAGTGGGCCGGAACAAGCGACGGAATAATTTGAATCATTGGATTAAGCTCAGTGAATTTATGCCTAGTTAGAATAATATGTCGGTAAACGTTAGCATCAAAGTATAATACCTTGCTGTCATTACTGTGGAGCAGCAATTTGAATCCAGACAGAAGATCGGATCTTGCGTTTACGTCTTCAAGAGCGAGTTCTGCAGCAGGCATACAGGCTTGCCCGCCTTGCCAGCCGCCTTCGCCTTCCATTGGAAATATTCCACCTATATGTAGATCGTTGTCTCGTCTCCCTTCGCTGTAGCTCCTGAGCCCGCTCAGCCAGAGCAAGAAGAGGGCTTGCGCTCGTCGTCCTCTGCCCCGTCGCCTACAACCGAATCTCACACGCGTCACGCACACAAAACACTTGGCAACAACGATTAATTGCACTATAGCTTTTACTAACAACGACTTAACATGGCAACAAATTGTACTAGTTCGTAATCTAAACACGTCAACAACGGCGCATTTTAATTTGACTAAGGGACGCTTTGAAAAATAAGGGTTCGCGCGCACTCGCGGCATCGTGGCGCTTTGATAGAAATTTGTTATCACTCGTAGAGATTGTAGACATAGCCTAATAAGCGTGAGGTTTTTTATTAGATGTGGCATGGAAGGAGAGCGCCGGGCGGACCCCGCCGCGGCCGGCGCCCGCTCCACGCCCGCGCCGCGCTGTTCGCTCATCGCTCGCGGCGGGGACATGATGTCATTGCACACTTCTCTCATTTTCCATCGTCTGTCCTGTAACAAAACAAACGTAGTTTTATTCTTAACGTACAAAATATTGTAAAACTAATACCGTTTTATGTATCTGCTACATCTGCATTAACGTGAGTGAAAACCTGAGCTCAAAAGCGCCTCAAATAAAGCGTTAATTTTTTTTTTCTTTACATTGATGGAGTTTTATGCAAATTTTTCTCCCCGTTAATTATTCTTACTTAGCCTGCTAATTAGGGCGCTAAACTTTTGGTCACATGGATATTATTTTTTTTGTGTTAATTAACGCATTAAGGCGAAGATGTTTCAGGATCATTAAAAAAACTAGTATACTCTCCTATGTACGCGATCAGATATTAACGCAATAAGATTAAAACCCCCTCACAGATATTAGTTCATTGTGACCCGAGAGGCTCCAAGAGTGATCACAGAGATTAAGCGGCTTCAGCGTGTTTTATCCATTGTTGCAAACAGTGGCGCACTGGTAACCCACTCGATCGTCGAGAGGGCTCTCCAAATAACCGCACAGCATCTATTGCATTTATATAACGTTCGTGTATTTTCTATGACCTATGTGTTTACCGAAATTTCACGTATACTGAGTAATTAAATTAAGAACTATCCTGTTAAAGCATTAAGGAACTGAAATGTCGAATTCACTTTATTTACCTACATTAGTAATCGAAAATAAAAAAAAATACTTTTTAATTGTCCTATCTGCGTCTGTCCTTTGTCCTATCCTATTAACGCATTGACAGTGACTTATGATTTAACACAGAACGTCATTAATGTAATCCAAGCTAAAAATGAACGCGTTAATTAAGGCGCATTTGGGCGCAGTCGTTAACGCAGATGTAGCGTGCGCTTAAGAGAATTATTGTCTTACGATGGCGTTTTAAAGTCTATCCACAAGATATTCCTTATTTGCTACTCTTTTTTAGACTTGACTGCTGACGCTATTGAGGACTTTAATTGTTATAATATTTAGAAGTTATATAAACATTACTTCTACGCTCATTACAGTGGAATTAGAGCCACTATTCTTATGCTTTACCACGATTTTATATATCGAGTAACACCTCAGAAGGAATGATATAAATCGTTCATTCGCATCTATTTCCAATAGCATAAACTATTGGTTCGGCGACGCTTACAAATGAGGGTTTCCATCTAAATCCACGGAAGTAGCTAGGTATGCCTACGATCGATCTCAAATACTGCTGTAGCACTGTTTGTGGTTGGTTAATAATGACTATCAGTTGCAATGACATAGGACCACGTGCTGCATGCCTGATTTAATTGAAATAAATGAAGGATAGTATTTAAAAGTATCTTAATTTATTCCCGTTTTCTTCAATTAATTTTGCTTTTGATCAGCCAAATATACCGCTTGTGTACCGAAATATGTTCATTAAAATATTCTATAATGAGCACCTATTTAATAACTGCTGCAAATTTGTAAAAATAATATAAAACCTATCCTTACCTTATTGGCGCATAAATAGTATTTTTTGTGAAAGTAAAATATAATTACTGTTATAAGTAAAAAAGGTAATATCTTGATGAGAATATTCAAGTTGTTTGGTGTGTTCAATTGCAGTAAAATAATTTAACGGGTTTTAGAGTGTTCAATGCAGTCAGCGTGGCTCAGAAATCTATCAATAGATGGCACTTTACTACTTTCTGAATCACGCTGACAAGGTATCTTATAGATACTATAAATAGAGATGTTAGTTGTCATTAAATTGTCTTGAACTGGAATTTGAAGAAGTTTTATTATATACATCATATTTTTGGGGGCTTGCACATAGAGTAATATTTTAAAGATACATACATATGTGTACATATAGATATTGATGAACACTTAAAAATTATCCATTAATAAATAGTGCTACGCAGTCATAGCCTTACACTAGGATTCTCTGTGTCATGGGTGCCATTTTTATTTACACATACACGAGAAGACAAATTTAGTCCCCGTCATTCAAATTTCTGCTTCACTGGAAATCAAATACTGTATTTGGTATCCTTTGCGCCACACGTGTTATGTAGGAACTCTATAAGTTGTATATAAAAATTCAAAGGCGAATCTTATAGTTGAGTTCAAATCGAGAGGCAGATCTTGCAAGCTGAATTTAAACTTATAGATTCCTATCTTACGAAACGGTTTTTTTAAATATAGCTTTAGTTTTGATGACAATGCATTTTTATAATAATAACTAACCGTGCTCAGCCTGTTAAATACACGGTAAATAATAATTAGTAAAAAATAACAGTATTCAGTTGTATTATATAAAGTAATATCAACAATTATTTTATTGTTATATCACACATGTACACACATAAACACACATATATACGCGTAAAGAAATACGTATCCAACGTTTTGAAATTCATTTTAATAAGATACCGTAAGGTTTACCGATCTTATATATAACCTATCATTTGCGCTGTTACATATTCTAGATGTTTAGAAATTTTCATTAAGATTGGTCAAGCCGTTCTTAAGTATGACATGCAGACAGACAGACATACAGATGGCGTTTTATTATACTCGTTATTGACTGTAGGTAACTTTAGGTGACTCTAGGTAGGCAAAGTAGACTAATAATAGCTTAATAAATTATAGAGTTTCTGTGGTGATTGCCTGATAAGTTATTTAAAAGTATATAAGAAAAATTTTTTTTTTTTTTTTAAATGTGAACTTTATCAACGATATGCTCTGCAGATTATATAATGTGAATTATAGCGTGGAGTTGGTGGTTTTTAGTATTGGTAAATAACCTGTGGAAATATTTCATCTTACATACGTGATTTTACATTTTCAGTTAGTTTTTATTTAAATATCCGACAAACGAGTCACTTGTCAGAGGCCACGAGGGCATTGTCGCCCAAAAGTTGGCATCGTCATAGATGGATATCAGTAACATCATATTATTATGAATTACCGCGTGTCAGCAATGAAAAAAAAAGAAAATAAAGATCGCTTATTATCTAGTCTTCGATCTGTGACGTCCGCACGAGTTTCTGAATTGGATTCAGAGAAAACTGTAAGAAATGTATTAATTCAAATAATATAATAAAATAAACCACAAACAATATATATTTCAACAATACAAATACATGGTGATAGGGTATTTTCTACGTTTAGCTAGCTATCAACCTCCTCCCAAGTATCAACCATAAATTGCTTTTTACATATTTTACCCCCCTATTCACAAACGATACTATGAGGTCTCTCAGTAAAATAACATTGTTCGTACTTCCATTTTTGACTTTGCGTTATTTAGGAATCTCGAGTGAAATAGATGGGATTACAAATATTCGGTCCTTTTTACGTCCTTTTCTTCTTCACTGTGAAACTTCATAGTATCGTTTGTAAATACGGGGGTCAGTTACAGAATTGAAGAACTAGTAATAAGTGTTACATCCGGTTTCTTTTTGATCTGTAGCAATTCAGTGTTACTGAAGGTGACCACTTAACATTCAGTAGGATCTCTGTCAATAAAAAGATAATTGCTTAAGGTACTTATTCCAAAAGAGGCACTTTAAGTCTTGTAAAACTCAAGGCAATTGCTAATTCAAAAATAGAATTTAAAATATTCTAAAATATTCTCTTATGTAACCCTGAGAATGGAGAGATAGCAGAGACCCAATTTAGTATGCATCGAGTATGTTATCGAGTTTATTTAGTTCAATGTGCACACTAAATCGATTCTAACCTATCTTCATACCTGCAATAGTTTGCTTGCTTAGTAGCAATACATTTCATTTTGATGCGGTTGCCACTATCATTTAGAGACTGTCTTCTGATATGGTAATTAATAACGAGTTTGTACATACAATTTTCGACCTTATTTTATACCCTTAAAAGATGATTTTTGATTAATGCTGTCTCATGTGTTTCAGTGAACTTTTATTCTGCTTGAGAAGGAATATACATGCACGTCAGATTTATAAATTTAGTGCAGGTAAGGTTTACACGAAGAAGTGTAGAAATTTAGATTATATGTGCAATCGATGTTACAAATACATTGATTTACAAAAGTATAATATGAAATAATGTCAACTAAGAATAATTATTTGGCAGCTTGAATTACCGTCAATAACATTGTCTACTATTTATTAAAGAGTTTAAGTATAATATTTCATGTTAAATGACAATGTTTTGTCACTTTTTTTTAGTTTTTCACACAAATCCAACCTCTAATTTACACCCTTTAAGAAATTTCCTGATATTCATATTATCATCGTTCGTCTATGCCATAAATGGATGTTATTACCTAATTTCGTTGTTCGCATTAGTGGTTTTGGCTCTGCATTGAGAAGTCAATGACTCGCCAATGGTCCTCCACTTGTAATATTAGCTTCGAGCGACGTTAAGTACGTATATGTTTTTGTAAATAGGTAACGACAAACTCACATAAAAGTCGTAAGCAGCTTATGTACGGACAATTGAACCAACCAGTCGGTTCTTTGTGAACGCGTAATCCCATTACTTATTGTGAACGCATAAGAGCACTACAATACAAAATGGAAAAATGAATAAATGTACACGAACTCACACCCCCGCACTAGGATTCGCTGCGGGTGGCACGGGCAATACACAAATGAGACGTCACAAACCACTAAGGTCAGAGCAGAAACATTCATTCTTTTAGTTTAAACGTGTTTTCGTCGCAATATTGGAAAGCTACGAACCGTTCTTTGGCTTGGAAAAGCGATGATTATACTTTTGTGAATGAATGCTCTTGGGTGTCGGGGATTTTGCTTTAGGTAGCTGATCATGGACTATTGGCGAGAAAGGCATAAAAATATTTAAACAGAAATTAAGGCTATAATTTTTTGTCCGATTGTACGAATACGAGTTAATGTTTGTCTGTTAGGATCGCTACTTACTAGACAACAACTTTTAATATATAAATATTGTATTTCTATTTGTGGACGATGATGCTTTAAATCAATTTGTTTTTACCTCTTATTTGACAATCACAAAATATTACTTTGATTTAAAATTAAGCATAAGTTGTTATATAAACAAAATGCACAATTTTTTGCTGTATCTGATCTTTTCGTTTTATTTCTACTTTGAGAGGACCTGATACCTGGTTCTGATTAACAATATAATGAGAAAATATATACGAAAAACATTTGTTTCTCAAATGAATCTAATTCGGATTTGACTATATTTTTGTATTTTCTCAGAGTAATTTTAAGAATTTTATTTTTGTTTTTTTCGTCAACGAGTGACACGAAAACAGCCTTCTACGACACGACATGATTTATTGTCGTGTCTCTGGCACGTCACTCACTCAAAGCTGTCACGGTGTCACTAGCGATTAGAGAAATAAATGCAACGCTCTCATGGATAAGCGAATGAAGAATTGAATTGAAAAGTGATTTTGTCAAACTTCTGTTGACAATACATCATTTTAAATATATATTTTTTCTAACTTTTAAAAGGTGAAACCAAATGACTTTTTATTGAAATAATAAATTTCTTTTTTTGATAAAATATTGTCAATTACGATAATTGTTGTATAGATTCTTTTAATAGTTTATTTATTCAAATGATAATATTTAATATCATAATTATTGAATTCCTGATAAAAATACAGATAACATTACATAAGGATTATTATTATCGTGAAGAAACGGTTAATAAAGTAATTATAGATTCATACTTTTTAATAAAATGAGAATTATAAAAAACTGAAACCCCGAAGATAATTATGTTTCAAAGAATTACCAGATAATGAACTATTTAATATAAGATATATAATAAAATATCTTTAAATGGCATGGACTTATGAAGCTTATATTTCTGATGTCCTTACATCAATGTTAATGACTGCGATCGAATGCGCTTTAATTAACGCATTATTATTTCGCTCAGCTACATTAAAAGAGTTAAATAAATAAAAATATTTCCAGTTACTAAGCACAATAATTACCGCGCTAAATCTGCATAGTCTCTTTTTTAGCAGAATAATCAACGCGTTAGGACACAAATGTAGTAGTGTCGTAAGAACATATTCCTAGTTATACAACTTCATGAAATTTTAATCAATATTTAAGTTTGAAACACAAAACTTGTTGACGTTAAAATGTGGCCGAACTTCAGTGTTGAAAATGTAAAGAGAAATTCGGGCTCACTGACATCGTCTGTTCGAGCTTCTACCGACCTTACTGACATTGGCTAGTTCGCTGGATTATTTAAAGAACTACAAGTTGGTATATGTATTTCTTGGCAACTGTTAAAAGAATTGAAGCTCAATTCTGTTACAACTATACGGACGATATGGTATAGAGTAGTTTAATGTCTTATAAATTAAGATCGTTTTAGCGAGTTCTTTAAAATATAATACAAAATTTATAAAATAAGCAAGTTATAAGCGAAATAAGAAATTACATTAAATATTAATTATTAAAAAAACGAATTCGTGAGATCGCTCGAGTGATACAGTTCATAATATGGTTATACCTACATTTCAATGAAAATGAAATATAATTTGCAGTCAATTAAATTTACACAGCCTTCCAATTAATTTATTCACAGATAAATAATTTTTCGTACGTATTTGACTGTTAAATATGTAATTGATTTGGCGGTTGATATATACATGGATTTGCACATAATGGATTTTGTGAGATAATTAGAAATAAGCTTTTTATAAAAACACATTAAATAGTTAATAATGTGCTGAAAGCCGTTATTGATATTGGCCCTTTGCCTGTAAAATGGTCATTAGTTTAAGAGCTCCGCAGCAATTGCCTACAACAACGCTTGGAACTTAATGATTGTGGCATAATCGACATTATAATGGTAAATAAAACACCAGGTAATATTTTTCCAACCAGCATCATTACGGTTGTCGTTTTAGTATGTCAATAAATTTTAAGTCAAGTATTTAAGTATGAAATTTTGTGATTTCCTTAGTAAAAAACACAAAACTCGACAAGTGGTGTCAGTTGATCGGCCATTATATGATAACTTGCGAACCCTAAGTGACCGCGGCAGTTTTCTTTATACCTCATCATGTATACACTACTTCGGTGACTTTTTATTCATGTCTAATACCAGCCATATGTCGCGTTTCGTTGACTGTTACTATATGAATCAACTTAAGAATTACAACAGAATTTAAATTTCATAAAATTTGTTGATATGAAATAAGTTGGAAATAATATAAGTGTCTTATTGTAAGCAGTAAGCGTAATAATAGTTTCTTTTAAAAGTCCGTAATACTTTTGAATTCAGCACAATCCATAACTGTTCCATTGCTGGGTTCGGCTCTTCTCACACAATGTGGGTGGTACATGCCATAGTCCACCAACCTGGCCAAGTGCGAATTGGTAGACACACACCTTCAAGAACATTCTTTAGAACTGTTGGGTATGCAGGTTTCCTCGCGATATTTTCTTTCACCGAAGTAAGTGATGATTAACTTGTAATAAGCACATCACTTTTTTATTGAAAAGATCTGCGTGCAGGATTCGAACACACGCCCCCAAGTTCGGGAGACCAATGCTAGAGCCACTAGGCTATGACTACCATAATATATATATATTTTAATTATGTCTAATATAAAACATATATAAACTCTGAGAACCACAACTTTAATAACGTACAGTAAATAAGCACCGTTAGACTGTTGTTTAATTCAAACAATATTATGCTACTAAGCCGGGATTACGGGAGAGCGGGGTTTACGAATAACAAATCTTATAAGGCCATTTTAAGCAATACATTAATGCACGATATTGAAAATACCATTCTGTTTTGCATTATTATTCTACCTTACATCTTATATGAACTACATTGCTTTTATGTTAAAAGCACGTTGCTAATAATAGTTATTTTCCTTTTTAAATGCTTCTTATAATCACTATAGTGGTCTGGGTTGCTTCAGCGTTGTATTGTAACAACTACATCCTTCTGGATTTAGTGGCAACCTTAGTGTAGAAGGTCGTTGGGAGTGCTACAATTAGTTTTTAGAGTTTACCTCTAAAGACTTCAATCATGCCACGGTAGTCTGGATTTTGCACCACGCTGCTTCATTGTTTTGACAAAGATTTAGTACCCATCCAAAGAGTAGAGAGTAAGCTAAAGTCCTCCATCAGCCTAGGGAATTGGAATATAATCCTTTTTGAGTGGAAGCTTATCTCCCTTGCAGAGAAAGAAAGAGAAGATACCTCACTTCAGGGGTCACTGGGATTTGCAGGATTTTAACCCGGATACTGTGAGGTCTCACTTCTGTTACATTATTTTACTGTGAGACTTCACCGTATTGCTATTAAATAAGAGTATTAAAATTGTTATTTAAATATTTTTTACATGTTTTAATGTACGGGTGAAGCCGCGTGGAATTTAGTAATAATAGGACCCACCTACAGTACCGGTCCTAATAACCTCTTTCCTCTTACTAATAAATAATAACCAACTAGTATCCTTGTTTATATAATGATTAATAGGACTTGCTAATTAAATAAAATCTCTTTTACAGTCCTATTTAAAGTTTATAACAGGTGTTCATGGGCGGCAGAGATGCACTGCAAGCTCGTTTGCTATCCTTATTACAAATAAATACAGTGAGATAAATAAAGGAAATACAGTGAGCCGAAGAACATATAGATAGTATCTCTTCTATCATTCTACCTAAAGTGATAGAAATACTCCGTCATGTTTATTTGGGTCAAGTCCCTAGGAAACGACGTGTGAAAACAGCTTCCCTCCGATTTCTGTTTCGCTGTAACTGCTAGGCAAATATTAAAGTTCCGAAAGGTCACGGAATCTCATTACAGTTTTGTAGACTTATCGAAATTGAATTTAGATTTACAATCGCCAGCGTCTGTCCCCTGGCCATAAATAACGTCTTCCGTTCGGTAAGTGTATTTGAGTATGGTTGCACGAATTTGGTAAACAATCTATTTAAAAGATGTTTTTTGGTACAGAAATTAATTAAAATCGTATGTGTGAGTGTAACATACTATTTTAAAGTCTATTTTTTATGCCCCTTACACTCCTGCGTTAATATTAGTAATATTAACGCGTTAAGTCCTTGGTCATAGTTCTATATAAATTTAACTTTCTGGTAATTAAAGTATTGATTAGCGCGCTAAACTGTTAGAAGCGTGCTGTCATTTTTATCGCGTTAATTAACGTATTAGGACGCGGGTGTGGCAGGGACAAAATAATTGTTAATTGTATGTGTATTAAGTAACTATGACTGAATAATTATTATATACCTTTGATCTGTAACTCACTAAGATTAAGCTCATTTTTGATTCTGAAACGTCATCATAATAATGACGAGTGTATACTATATTTAAGTATCTACTTATAATAATTACTTATTTAAGTATCTACTTATAAATAGGTACTCATTGATTTCAATTAAATTTTCCAGACTAACAACTCTTGACTATCTTTAAACAAATTATAAAACAGTTATAACTGAATATATGTACTTAATAACCATTGTAATAGGTGATTTCGTAGCAGATTAGGTTTGAGTTCGAGTTGGGTGTCCAGAGAATTACTGCGCACGTAAAACAACACTTAAATAGTTCGTCCACTTAATTGCAGATGTCGCTACTAATAGCATTTTTGTCTTTTTAAAGTTATCTGCACTGGTTCCTGGGTTAATCATTTTAAAGATAAAAAATGTTAGTTAACTAACTTTCAAATCTTTGTTACGTTCCTACGACATCTATATTAAAGGAAATATTAACAGATACGTCCATATGCGCCTAAATTAATGCGTCAAAATTAATGTATTGAAAACTTTTCTTGTACACTACATATAGTTAGCGCTCTAAGTTATTGGCCACATCTTCATTAGATATTAAATAATGCGTTAGATTGCAAATACGGACCATTAAATGCAGAAAGATTTAACTTGATTGCTACAATGTAAAAGTGAATCTGTATCTCATTCGTTACCCATAAAAAAGTTAACTTGAATCAGGAATATACATAAAAACTATGAACACTATTCTCGATCAACAAAAATAAAATACAGCTTTCAACTCGAAATCACCATATTTGTAAATCAAAGCTAAACAAAATTGTGTATTGGATGTTTTATTGGCATTGTTTGTTCAGCAAACACATGGTGTGAAAGGAATGAAATCATTCTAGTTGTAAAATAGATTTTAAAAAATATGTTTGTTTGTTTCTGGCACATATTTATTTACTTACAAATAATCTTTGAAGTTTTTATTGGACATTTAAAAAAAATAGGACTGTTATAAAAACAAATCACTTGACACTAAGAAATATTGAAACCGAAATTTTATTGCTGGTTATGGATGAGTACTATTAGGATTAAATTGGGGAAATCAACTTACAACGCATCTGGCAGCCTTGACCAATGTTGAGGGTGCATAAGCAGGGATTAGTTTGGAGTCAAAGAATGGAGCATCTTGCACCTCACATTATTTTGAAACGAAGAAAATTTGTCTAGTTAAGTTTTTAAAACGATTCATAATTTGATTTAACTCAAACGATCAAAAATTTCCATGTAAATTAATGAATATAACGTATAATTTCTAATCTCTTTCCTCTTATGAAAGTGTAAGACGAATTGCCCAAGTATATGTAGAGGCAGAAATATACTCTATTGACGTACTAAACTAAAGAATTTGTAGCATGTTTGTGCAAATAGAATTCCCGGTCGTCCCGTCACGGAGTTGTTCCTGAAAATATATCCTATTACATTCTACATTCATACAACAAAGGATGCCTGCTCAGTTATTTTGTCTAACAAATCTTGCTCATGTTGTTGTGAAGTTAACATTAGCGATCATGATCTACAGTTCTAACTACGTATTTCATTATCCTTTACTTCCTATCAACATATTGATATGTAAAAGTTACTTTGTAACATAAATTTATTAATCTTGGATAGAAGATTGATTTCTAGAGCGTATATTTATTTTGTAACTTTTCGGTTATCTGGAAGTAATAGCCTTTGTAAGCTATTATGTCAGTGCTGTAACGACCATAAGAAATTGTTGTAAAAAGCTTCTGCACGTATTTATGTACTAGTAAGCGACTTCGTATAAGTCTAAAGTAAATCAGACGGAATAATCGACGGTTTATTCCCTAAAAGGATGAATTTTTAGAAAATATTGTCATGACTATGTATTATGGAATATTTGTCTTGTTTTTTGTTTGTCGATTAGTCTGTGCATTTATTCCAGTTAATCTCAGAAACGGCTAGAATTTGAATGAGTTCGTCAGAGATATAATTAAGTAATATTGGGAAGACATCTTATCTTATCTTCTTTTATTTCCATCGATTTATATAGAAAAAAAAGAGATTATTTTTCGAATGCCAGTAATATTCCTAAAGTGAAGCGAGGGCGCTTGCTGGTAACATGCTGGTAACATATTTATAAATTACAATTTAGAGGAACATATGACGTGCGTAAAATAAAGTATGCGCATTTTTTAAATACGCTTATACGTCACTTCCCAATCTTCTGTTATTCTTTTATACAATATTCCGCTTGAAGAAAAATTCATGAAGGCTCATATTTATTCATAGGGGATGCCGCATCAGTATGAAGAAACGGCCATATATGGGTGGCCACTCGACTTATACGTTAGTGCGCCTGAATGCGGAAAATGAAGACGGAGAAAAGAAAGCCCTTCGTCCAATTGTGAATGAGTTTTGTCCTCAAATAACCTTATTCAAGATGGGTCAAAATACCTGACAAATGCCAAGTGACGCGGTAACGAGTCGTGATGCGAACGTGACGGGATGATGTGGAAAACGGATTATGTTGACGTGACATCACGATTTTTCCCATCCAAGTCGAACTCCATTCTGTGAATGTCACGCAATCTTTTCACCGGCGATGGAAAAACGGCCCATTTAGATTGATATATGAGTAGGTACGATTTACAAACACACCTATATACATACTTGGAATTTGTATGAACATACCTTTTCTTGTATTGAATATATTTAGATACTGTAAGACTATCATCTTTTAAAAGAATTCCTTAACATCTATAACCGGTTAAACGTCGAGTTCGAATAAAAAAAACTTTTGTGAGTTATAACTACAAAGTGTAAATATAAATTTGGGTTAATTAATGATAAATTTATAATTTAAGTCTTTACTTTTTTATTTACGAAATCTACCTGCTCCAAAAATATACTCGTATGCACTATACTATTTTGTGGTACTGGTAGTAGAATTCTCAATGGGCATTTATTTTTAATATGTATATATATTTGACAGTGATATAATATCGCAAAAATCTTTGTAAACATTATAGAACATAGAACAGGTTTATTTTGTCTATTAGACTCTTAGTCACACTAGTAATAGGCGTGCAAAGGCCTTAATTGTACACAATAACTTTCCATCTACATAACTATTATAGTTAGTTTACCAAAAACTAAAAGTCCAAACATAAGGAGATTAAAACCTCGTCCGATAATAGCCGTTGCGAATGGAAGAAAAACAATCAGCTTTAGAAGCACAGCGCAGGCTGAGCCTTTAAATAAACCTAACGGGCGTATAGCTTTCCGCCCTTTATCAGCATCCACCAGCCGCCCTAAACAAATTCGCCCAAATTGAATTTATCTTACAAAAATATGTTTTGATTCGTAACATATTCCTCAGTAGGATTTTTTTTAATACACAATATTTATGAATGTAGCTTAATGCTTTTAAATGACTTGTGTCAAAAGTAGGCCGTCGTGAGATACTCGACGGATGTGAAACGTTTATATAAATGTTGAAAATTATAATTAATATATTTTATATGATTTAAATTATAATTATATGAATTATAATAAGATGCATGAATACACAATGGTGTCGAGAGCGGTGGTGTACGAATAATAGGGTTTTACTGTCAAGTCGCGCTTGTAGATGTTACGACATCGAAAAAAAAATAAAAAATTTTGACGGCCACATTGCCTAGTTGTTAGTGACCCTGCCTGCAAAGCGAGGGGCCGTGGGTTCAAATCCTGGTCGGAGCAGATATTTATGTGACAGATAAATATTTGTTCTCGGGTCATGGGTGTTTGTGACGTGTTATTTGTGTTATCCATGCCACTCGTGACACAGGGAATCTTACTGCGGGGGTATGAGTGTGTTAGCGTTTTAATGAGACACTCGAAGTAAAAAATATAAAATGACACTAAATTTGAAAAGTAAGTAAATGAAAAACTGAGCTTCTAACTTATTACTTTTTGAACAATTCGAAGTTTGTGTGAACTTTTTAATTTTTAACTAACAAAATAACAAGCATTTTGCCTTCAAGTTTTTTTTTTCCATTAACGGGCGCATAACCGCTGTTGCTTAGTCCTTGCTTAATCCGGTCCATCACTGAGAGTTGACGTAAGCTGCCGGGCTATAAGCGCCTCAAAAGCGCTTACTTTATGAATATTGGAAGTAGTTAAATCCGATAACCTGCTATGGAAGTAAGACCGGGGAGTTGGAGCAAATTAAGCCAACTTGTTGAAGATTGATTAAACATACGCATATAGGTACGTGTTTTTTAAAACTATTAATTTATTAAAATGGTCATGGCTTATCATCATCATGATACATATAACAATACTGTAGCTTATCGATTTTTGTACATTGAAGTTGTCGTCTGTACTTGGAACGTTTTTGACAAAAACTGGTAGTGGAGATATTTAAAAATGCAATACTTCCCATAATAACAAATTACGGAATTTTAGCTCCCAAAAAGTTTTAAATGCGGATTATATTAATTTGCCTGTTATAAAAAAATAGGTTAAAACTTTTTTTGTTTCATTCAAACAGTTCGGAAAAAGATGGATCAGTGTACAGAATCTCGTCCATAAATTTCTGGTGTGGAAATTAAGACAGTTTTTGGAAGTGAGACGAGGGTTTTTTTTTCCAACATGGAAATTCATGCTGGAAAAAATTACGTTGGAAAACGTAAGATTTGAAAGAATAACAGAATTCTTGCTATATATATATCTTGGTATACAAGAGTTAGTGAGACGAGGGTAGTTATTACTTAATAATAAATAAGTGCTTTATATTATTATTTCTGTCCGTTATAATTGTAGACGGCAGGGGTCGACTCAAGAATGATTTTCAATTTCAAGAAAATCCATCATATTACTTCACTCATTTAGCGCACTGCAAAATTCTGCAATTCACGATCTAAGAATGATTTATTCACGTATAGAGCTTGCTTCACATTAATTTACATGACACCTACATAAAGGTACGCCCAGAGTATCGTGGATGGTATTATCATAGTCTATATTTATTTGTATGGTATTCATTTATTATTTTGTTATGAATAACAATATTGTTTGAACATGAATTTCAAATATATTCGTAAATAGTAGTTAGGGAAAACTACACTCTAATTTCAAAATTGATAGATTGAGTCCTTTCGTTTTCTTTTTTATTTCTTGGTAACACGTCGGTGACACCTATGGTATTCCTAACAACTATTCGGCTACAATAATCACATAGATAGTTTGCTCTTTTGTCGGCGTTAGACAAAAAAAACTCATTGTTTAATCCATAAAAGTCTTTTTACGTTAAAATAACATTATAATATTTATACTATGTATAATATGTATACCTATATATAATATGTATACTCACCTTACTTATTTATTTTCACATTATTACATACCATTATATTATTATACTTTTGTAGATAAGCACTGGTTGCAAATCCTGGTTGCAATACTGGCTTATGAGTTACCCAAAATAAAGATTATCATTTAATTTAATTTCAATTTAGGTCTTCCGAAGTGAAGCGATGTAAAGATGCTGCAACGGATCGCTTGGAGATAGATTAGTAACTGTAGTAAACAGTGACTCACAAATTGAAGTTAGACGGACGTTCGATTCTTTAATTGTACCTACAATCGCTGGAGGACCTTGTTTGATATGTTTTATTATAACAGTTGTCAAGCGAGCCGACAGTAAATTTTTTGGAAACAAGGAAGCAAACGTGTAAGTTTTTTATCATTTTCATGGATTTAACTTCCGAGCAATCTCTCTACTTTACGTATATATGCGTTTGGTTCTGAAGTATTTCGGCAATATGATTTGCCGTGAGCCGGATAATCTAGGAAAGCTGATAGTGGTCGGCCACGCCGAAGGAAAAAGAAGTAGAATGAGGTCACCGACCCTTGGGACAGATAATATAAAGCCGGCGTTATAACTTTCACAAACCAGAGAAGCTTGAAATGGATAATGTTAGTTAAAAAAACAACTAAACAGGGGTGTATGGCGCCAAAAATTACACTGTTTTGTTCCTTTTGATTAGTACTCACACCTGGAACTATCTCTAAGGGCAGTATCAAGTCATGGTTATCATAAAAATATATTGTGATCGAAATAAAGCAATGTATATAGTATAATAGGAAGTAGTTCCAGATAAATATATTAACAAACTGATAATCCAACAAACACTGTAATAGACATAAAAGCTTTTAAAAACTACTTTCGATGACCGCGACCGGCAGTCATGAGTTAACGATGTGGAATAAGAGAATACTCATACTTTTTTGGCACACATTCTCAATAACACTTACACATGTATACGCACAAATACAAAATCTAGGTTGCGCTTAAACAGTGCTCGGTATTCGAGCAAGACCTAATGTAGCAAGTTTGTAGTGTTTGTCAAGTGTACACTGTTGGCTCTTCTAGTTTGAGGAAGTTTAAGATGAGGTTGTGTAATGTTTTTGCAGCCTTTGGCCGTTTCTTCATTGGACGATACGACACCGACATATTATGTTTTGTGTACACATTGAAACTTTTATGTGTGTGAATGACTTGGAGCTTAAAGGTGGTGTCACACCGGTGTTATATAACACATTTTATAATTACATTTTGGGTGTGTTATTTGATTTATAAAACTATATCGTTATCGTGTCGTTTAATGAAGAAGGGGTCTTTGATTACTGTGTTGTTGAAGATACGCTCTTGACAATGTTATTGGCTTTAACCCCTCAGTAGCTTTTATAGGGCACGGCAAGGCTCCACTTAAGATTGGTGAAGGGTTTAGTAGCCAATTCATGTGTCGGAAATCTTTATTCCGCTAGTAGATATCCATCTTAATTGAATGAATTACTCTTTATTAATAATAATAGACAATGAAGTTACATTTCACGAATCCTATCACGAGCATTTAGCTTCGAATAATACTTATAAATAATAAAAACACTGTTTTAAATTTATATTTTACAAAACATCATGAAACAAATATTGAAGCTATCTGAATAGCATAAATAAATGTATGTTGTGACAGCCCCATTTTTCCACAACACGAATTTAAATCTAATTAACTAATGCATCGTCTACTTGAATTCCATATAGCGCTATCCCAATTACCTACATAATTTCACAAGAATTTTAAGTCCCCAGAGTATCATTTATTGTGACTTCTGTTGTTTTGTTTTCTATTTTTTTTTATTGTAATAGTCGCACCATGAAAAATACCTATCATCACTCGCGTATATCAGTTCTACAGCTGATAGTAAAGTGAGTGAGCAAGAAAGCTATAGATTAATCTGTTTTTATTCACAATAGACGTAGCAAAATATTTCATAACGCGTGTTTTATATAAGTTATATCGAAACAAACTTGACTACAAGGAAGCGAGCCACGGTTCTGAATCTACTTTAATTTTTTAAAACTTTCCCTGGCAAAGTCTGCTGAGATAGGAAAGTTATAAAACGCAGCTAAACCATTATACGTTGAAAGTTTCACTATTTTTAACACGGTATCCGGTGACAGGTAAATATTTCCCGCGTTAATATCTTATACAGCACTCAAATCAGAATGTTTTTTTTATGAAACACTAAAATCTATAAATGTGCAACTAGCTTTCAGAATAGTTGATATCTTTCTATAACTGAATTTTATTTTCACAGCAGTGTAAATATACTCTATTTATATTGGAATGAAAATGTAAAAATATTTATTATTTTTTATAAATTGGGATTAATCCTATCGGCAGATTTTTCCTGACCAGCTACTCTGCATATCTTTGGTGAATATAGGCCTTATGGCAATCGTACCTACAATCGTTTCGAAAAGACCTTTCGTCTTAATAAGAAGTAAAATATAAAATGAAATTGTGAAACATAAAGTTCTGAAGGAAGAAAGAAAACCACATGAACCACACCGAAGCCCTTCAGGCAGTACGAGACCGGCAAATAGATTTGAAACGAATCACTCGAACAATCTGTTTTAGAATAATATGACCCGATAAGCTATAGACCTCTTACGATAAGAGATCTTTGGAGTACGGTGTTAATGTTTTTTATTTATATTATTATTTTTCCAAGTGTACCTGTCTAGCTGCTACCATTTCTCTCAAGTCAGTAGCCGAGTGACGACTTATATTTCACGACTTAGGAGTCCGTACTTCCTTTCTTCGTTCTCTTATTTTTTTTTATCAGCAATGCGTCGTAGTGCTTTAGGCGATGATAACTATTTCCAATCAGCTTGCTAGTTGATAGTTAATTGGATTTACTTATGAAAAGTTAGCTCCAAGTGATTTTAATAAAAAAGTGTTCATTATCATTATCATCATCATTACCGACGTCTTCTCTCATGATGTGAAGGGTACAGGCCGTAGTCAAGAATGATAGGCAAGTGTGGATTGGCAAACTTCATACACCTTCGAGAACATTATGGTGAAC
>DWPA01001048.1:0-20380 GCA_018251375.1 Calpodes ethlius
ACATGAAATACAGCGTGTACGTGTGCCTACCAGACGTACCTGATAAAATACATACAAATACAATTAAAGATAAAAATAAACACTAACACACTCATACCCCCGCAGTAGGATACCCTGTGTCGAGGGGGCCCGGACACACATCACCCGAGAACAAATATTTATCTGTCACATAAATATTCGCCCCGGCCGGGAGTCGAACCCAGGATCCCCCACTTCACAAGCAGGGTCACTACCAACTAGGCTACGGGGCCGTCGAAATGAAAAAAAAATACATCATAGAAATGTACATCATACAATTGTATTATTACTTAAAAACTTAGGTCAAATCAAATGCATTGTTGAGACAGGGTACATTACTAACCGAGTAATTGAAGACAAAATAAGTTGGATATTAATTATATGAATACCACAAAACTGTTCTTTGGTACGAGTCAGAAAAAACTCGTCGATAGTTTCTTGCCGTTACTTCTTGCGAGACCATACGCAGTCGGAATTTATGAAGCGATATATTAGTTTAACTTTCGATAAGTGTTTGTAGGAACGTATAAATTATATTTTCTACAATAAACGAACTTTCCCATAGCCATACCTCTGGCCCGCGCCAGGATTGGTTCTGACGGTAACTCACCACATATAAAGTCGAGCCGCACTTTCGCGCTGCGAGCGAGCGACACCCGCTTGATGGACAGCAACGAGTTGGACTTGGGGTCGCCGATCACCACCCACCAGCCCTCCTCGCGTTTCTGAAACAATCAATCACAATTATTACTTTGCAGGAGCATGGGCGTTCCGGTTTCAAGTGCAGATTACGGAAAGTGCGTAGGGGTGGGAGCAGATGGGAGGAAGGGGGTGGTAGGAATCGAATTTATTCGCCGTTATTCGCGGTAGTTACACACACGTGACAAATGCCCTTTGCATTGTCAGAAGTGGCCTCGGCGTTCACTTGAGGCGGGGGAGTGCTGTATCTAGGCAACTTAAGCTTATAATTATATCGTGCATAGGTTAAAATGAAGATAACAGGTTTACATAAAATTCTTAAGAAGTAATGAATAGAGGTGTGTGTATGGCTGTGTCTCTCTCGCTCTCTGTGTGTGTGTGTGCCAGTCACCTGCGGGAAGAACGGCGCTATGACGGGCCCCACGATGTCGTCCTCGCGCTCTAGCGACACCTCCACGACGATAGGCTTGCCGGCGCGCAGCCGCCGCTCGTTTTTCACCTGCGACACAAGTTTATAATAACAAAACACTTCATATATTTACATACAATAGTTTTGATTGCTTTGAATAAGTACATACAACTATAAAATAAAACATCGCTAACACCCATGATACAAAAAATAATGGTATCTTTTTTACAGTGTAGATCGCACATTTTAATAATGAAGTGGTGGTCACAGCATTCACCACTCCACGGCATTACCTCATAAGTCAGCTCGACGTTGGGATACCGGTTGCAGAAGCGCGCCACGTCCGCCATCTCCGTCGGCGAGAGCTGTAGCAGCTTGGCGCGCGCGCCGTCCTCCAACTCCATCACATCGAACACTGTCTCCACACCCTGGAACCACCAGACGTATTACAATTTTTTCAACAGTTGACAGATTTCATTGGAAGGGTGGCGCTGTGGTAAAATTCTTTGTGATATTTTTAATGTAGTCATAAAGTTCTTACCACAAACCAAATTTTGAGTCTTAACTCCAGAAAAATATCGGAATGGCTATAACTACTTTATCACCAAACTATTGCAAATCTATTACAATAATACTTCAATAACTACCTCTTTCCTACTTAAATCGAACTATTACTGTTGAGTGCATAAAACATATTCTATGCAACATCAATAACAACAGTCATTTAACAAACAAAAAACATGTATATGTATCTTATAGCTACCTCAATTTAAGGTCTGTGGTAAAATTCCACCACATCCCTCCCAATTGCTCATCAAGACCTTATCACACCCTCCACCAGAGCCCTGAACTCCTCACCTTATCGGCGCACCGTTGCACCAGCTCGGGGGTGAAGTGCGGCAGCTGGCGGAGGTACGAGTCCTTGGCCCACATGGCTTGCGTCACCATCTGAGCCAGCTCCATAGCCGCCACCGCCGGAGACAGCCAGCCACTGCTCGAGACTACATCCACGCAGGCTTGGATGAGACGAATCGCCTAGAATTAAATGCAATTTGATCTCTCACTTTGTCTTTATTTTCAAGTTCTTCTTGCTTACTAATATACAGGTATACTTTTTAATATATAAAAGGATCCGCTGGATTCAGAAGGCTCAGGACCGGTCTTTTCCGGCGAAATTTGACTACTTCTGTGTCCAGCAGTAGATCTTCAAAGACCGATATATATTTAGGATCTTTAACTCCGGTCTTTTCTTTATGCCTTAACAACCTCACACCCTTTAAGAGAAGTGAAAATACCGATTAAACATTTACCCAAGTCTTCAACATACCTTAGTCAATACGATGGCAGTGTCCGCCTGCAGCTCAGCCGGCAGCTGCATGCGCGAGAGGTGCGCCTGCAGCAGCACGTGTGCCTTCACGTGGGGCTCGTTGTACTTGACCGTGCCGCCGGAGGGCGCCACCGGCTTGTGTGGGACCCTGGACGATATTCACACGTTATATGAAGTAACGCGAGTTCGGGACGTAGACAATGTAATGTTGTATTAACGACAAACAAATAAATAAAGTTTTTTCTTTTTTATTCTATGATTTTCTTCACCGAAGTAAGTTATAATTTACTTTGAAAATAACTGTGTACAGCGTTTCTAATTCAGGCCCCCGCGTTCTGAAGACCAACTTTCGAACTATTTTGACATGTATTTGTTTACTGAAAACCTGGACTAGTGTCACTAAGAATTTTAGACTCTTTCCAACTAAATCTGACATGACATTAGTATCGTGGCACAAACTGGTCGGAGTCACCACGGATTAAGAACTATCGACACTACCCATCTTAGGTTGACACGTGGTCAGAAGCGGGTCACTAACTGCTCGGGGTCACCACTCAAGAATATCAACACTTTCGACACATGGTCGGCACTCTACCACCCAGCGGTGGGGTTGAACACTCAGAACTATAGCCACTCCACAACTAAGCCTGACACGTAGTCGGCAGCGGGTCACCAACTGGTCGGGGTCACCACTCACTTGGCAGCCAGCGCCTTGATGACGTTCTCCTCGCGGTGTCGGATGCACAGCTCGGTGTACTCCGCCGCCGAGGATATGATCTCCAGCAACCCCCTGATCTTGGTCTTCGATGTCAGCGACAGACTGAACAACTCTGGAGGGGATAAGGTTTAGTTATAATACGGCTACATAATAAATGGCTATGATTAATATGGCAATAAAATAGATTTGAAGTTTATTATGAAACGTCTGTGTAATGCGTGGTAACTTTTTTTTATCTGTCCATCGATACTAACAAACTATACTACACTGTGTCAAAGCGCTCATTTTATAACCTGTTTAATCTTTTCTGAAGATTTGAAACAAGTTTGAACTGGATTTATACCGGCTGCCACCGGTGTCGTGCAGACAGACAGACGTAAATGGTAAACGTATTTAATTTTTAAAAATAAATAAAATATCCATGACCTTCATTTAAAGCATAGCTAAAAACTAAGCACGGCTAACTATAACTGGACAGAATCATTAAGTCATAGAACAGATTAAGATCAAATGAAAATTTAAAATATCCTCATATCCCGTATCCTAGTTAGAAGTGACGTCCGCTGCGATGCGGGAGGTACCGGGTACGATTTCCGACAGAGGCACACATTGATATGACAAATAAACGTTTGTTCTCAGGTCATGTTATCTTATTTATATTTATTGACAATTATTAAATTTGACTATGTACGTGATGATACGACAGGAATTAATTGTATTGACACTATTGACATAACGATTTTAGCATATATTATAATAACATATAATTATAATAAATAATTGGCACACTAACTAGGCTAGGCCTGTAATGCCAATGTTTATTATGAAGAATAATAAATAAATAAATAAATAAATAAATAAATGAGTGTTATTGACGTTGTCATGTGCCTAGCGACGAGGGAATTTACCGACGCTACCGATGCCCATCGCTACACGTGTGCCCTACACACCGATCAACGCATGGTCCGCATCAGCAGATTTAGTCTTTCATTAATTATTAAATTGTTATTTTAATTCATATCCATTACTGAACCTAGGATCGGACAGTAGAATCAGTAGTAAAGATTTTAATTTTGTAACTATTAATTTAATTAAAGTAATTTTAAGTAACTTGGGTTTTTTTTTAGTCCTCCGGCTGTCGTTAACGTATTTACGACTTATTTTCATTATTCCATTCCAATCGCATCAGAGGCAATACTAGCGCAGGGATATAAGCGTTTAAACGTTTAATTAAGCGTTAAAATCATCGTTTAATGAATCGTTTGTTTATTTCAAACAGTACTTACCTATGGTCGTGTAATTGATGTAGTAGTAGGACGCGATCATGCCGAGGTTGAGCGGCTGCACGTCCATCTCGTCCTCGATCGCGATGCACTTGGACTGCTCCAGCTCCGACAGCGTCGTCTCCACCAGCTCCGAGAGATGGTCCGACAGGTGCCTGTGGATAAAACATGTGGGGTTTAATAACATTGAAAACACAACTTCGAATTCGAGACGCGAATTGATCTCTCCTAGAGTTTTATTTGTAGTCTATTGTGATTCTGTTATTATTATACAGACTATAAAAAAACAAATTTGTAAATTAAAATATGAAAAAGCCGAAAAAATTATTCGCATCGAGTTACATTCTTTACATCTGGAACCCATAGTCAGATCCTCACCATATTTAAGTCGTGAATGCAAATGTTGGTCTTCTTAGCAACAATACTAAAGCTCAGACCAATAATGGGGCAGTTACGAGTTGCGATGACTATTCTGTTTACGGTCTACGAGTACGGTCACATTACCTGTGAGTGACACCCTGCAGGTTGTAATAATTGGGGTTCTGCGTCAGCCGGCGGTACAGGAACGTCCACGTGAGGTAGTCCACTGCGTCCTGTTTGTTCTCTATGGTCTTCGTCACTATCTCAGCATTCATGTGGTCGTGGAGCCGGTGGTCCAGGTGACTCTGCGGATCGACAGATCTCATCAAATACTACAAGAGAGTTTACACTCGAAATTGGGCGTAATTGATATAGTCTAAGAGTTACTTTACATTGACAGTATTTATTACTTTATCTTCTTCCACATATATATATATATATATATATATATGATATATATATATATATATAATAATCAGTGAACTACGTTTTTCTGGTTTTGTTGTCTTAAATATATTGACAAGTTCATAAGGTTTTATATTTCACGACGTAACAGTTAGTGATCCGAAAATAATATGAAATAGATGTAAGCTTCCCAAGGGAGCTACCCATCTCATCGTAATGTACGTTCTACGATGTTATGTATAGACCGTATTTTGATTTGAGCCTAGAAACATATCTTTCTTATACTGCCAACCCTTGCGATGAGATATTAAACTGTTAACCAGTCATCATAATCATCATAACGGCCCCGTAGCCTAGTTGGTGGTGACAATACCTGCGAAGCGTGAACCCCGTGTTCGATTCCCGGCTGGGGCAGATATTTATGTGACAGATAAATATTTGTTTTTGGGTCATGGGTGTCAGTGACGTGTTATTTGTGTTGTCCATGCTGCCCGCGATACAGATAAATCGTACTGCGGGGTATGAGTGTGTTAGCGTTTTAATAATAACCTATAATTATCTCATTGCTGGACTCGGGTCTCTGCTGCTGCTGGATATAGGCCATAGAGTCTACCACACTGGCCAAGTGCGGATTTGTAGACTTTTATGCATATCTTTCGGGTGTGCAGGTTTCTTAACTATGTTTTCCTTCACCGTAGCAAGTTATATTTAATTTGTAATACGTATACGTACTATCCCCACACACGAGAGTAATTTGAATGATGAATTTAAATTTTCGTTTTCATCGTGATGTGTGTGTTTCTGTCTTTGTCTGTTGTTCAAAAAACTCTGGACACAGATAATTCTGGTGTGGGGCTATGAGTGTGTTAGCGTTCATTTTTTTATTATTATGTCATTCCGTCTATCGAAATACGCCGAATCTAAATTTGACACTTGTCATTTCTGGCGGAACGTCGTGCTGATGTTCAGCGCGGCCCTGGGTACCGCACCACATTTTCAAAAGATCGCTTCTGTTCCTAATTCTAAAACAATCATTGCTAATTGTGATTAATTATTGTTATATTAAAAGTGACTATTTGAATTGTATTGGATTGAGATTTATAGAAAAGTGTAACATGAATTATTCTTTGCAGAAGTGATTATAATCGGGTCCGGATTTTGTTGTTCTCCGCCTGTACGTAAAAATCATGGATGATCCTTAAAAAGGCTTTTACGTGCGTTTAAATATTTATGGCTATATATAAACAGTCTATAGTTAGTTTGCCAAAATAGTGGTGTACATACACATGGTAGACTATGTAGGTACCGTGAGTAACAAACAGTTGAGACGGAAGAGAGATACCGCCACCAGATTTGTTCTGTGAGATGAACAGAGCTGCCAAAGCCAGGCGACAGTTATCGCGGACACCGTGGTGTTGAGAACATTAACATAATATATTTTATTAAACATTTTGTTTAACTTGCAATATTTTTTCTGTGTTTCTTAGTATATTTGTGTGAGTGCAATCTTGCAACCTAAATAAGTATCTATCTATCTATCAGCCTTTAAAGGTTCACTGCTGGACATAGACCTCCCCTAATTTGGGCCACTCAGACCGGTCCTAAGCCTTCTGGATCGTAATAAATAAGACCCACTTCCATTTATTCTAGAAATTTGATATTTTGACCGTTGTTTTAGTTCTGATGACAATGTAATCATTTGATAATTATGACCAATCAATGTTGGCTTCTCATGAATAAAACCGTTTCCAAATTTCAGGCGCTAAAAAAGAGAGTTTTTAGTTTTTTTATTATTATTAATTTATTTATTTACGCAATGAAAACCATAATTAACGTCATCCAAATATTATTGCAAACGCTTTACGATATCTTTTCAAAATGTACAATTAAATTTTTAGCAAAAGAACTGCCCTGTACCTTCGCTGAAAAATTTCCTTTCAATCTTAAAGATAAACACAATCGAATTGAGAACATTTTCATTTTTCAAATCAGTACTAATCGATATAATTGTTAGTCAGTAAATAGTTAAATAAGTTATAGGATCATTCACAAACACCCTTAATTTTACATAGCGGAACGTAAAAGGCGATTTTGTGCATTCGACTCAAAAAAAATATCAAATTCCTGTAAGGTTTCTAATATTAACCGAAAACGGAGGGTAGTTTTGCCGGATAAATGACTGTTTTGTCAACTTGTCATACGGGTGGCCTCTTGGTAGAGCGCGGCATTCGGAACAGGTCAGTTGGAACCTAGTGCTCGAGGTGTGCGGACGTAATTTAAGTTACTTGTATTTCAAGGAATATAGTAATTGAGTTTAATTATTACCCCAGCAATACCTACTAGTAATAAAAGGCAGTTGAATTTACATTCCGAAAACGTATATAACTCAATATCGCCCAAAATATCGCTTAAACCTAATAGCCTTTCACCCGTCGATATTATTACACAAAAATTATAATACAGAACCCTTAAAAAGGCTAAGTTCAAAGTTTTAGCAGTTATCCCATACATTACGCCCAATATTGATCAAGAGCGACCAACTGTAACGGCATCCGACGCAAATCACGCAACGCATGATACTGCAAAATTACACTGCAAATTCTTCTATACGTTGTACATTTCACGAAAGCCCTGCATGTGATCCTTAGTAATGTGGGGTAAGGTTGAATTTTAAGTAAATCTAGCGTCTGAATGAAACGAATGAGACAGGTAATAAATCATTTATTCATAACATTTACCCGTTGATTTTTCAATTTATATTGTATTTATTATTATAATTAAAAGTAATTAGGTACTTTTGTAACAAAAAACATTTATAATTTCTCAAATGTAATTTTTAATTTCTTATAAATCATAAATCTCTCTACTTTGCCTAGCATTACAACATTGCCTACTATTAAAGAAGGTATTCTGACCAAGCCAAATGGCGGACGTATATATGTCCATTATGAAACACGATTTAACTATCTGACGATAGGGAACACCTAGTGGCTTTATCACGACGGTTCAACACGCCGGGATCTCAAAACTTAATGCTTATTAATATGGCGGGCATCGATCCAAAGACCAACCGCACAGATCGTAGCCAACTTACTCGCACATCCCGATAATGATTCATTCGATATAAAATCATAAATTTCAATTAGTGGTTGATAATGACGTCACCTTTGTTTATTGCCCGCTGCAGCACTGCAGTAAATTGCAGCCGTTATATACAACCACATAATAACCATATCTGTAATTATCCCGTGAGCGTATTTATTTGCGAACGAAGTGTATGTTTGTGTTCTTGGACGTTATCCAAACTATTCCCACTATTGGACTTCATCGAGAGTGTAATGATTGTGCAGATGTGCTTATTAGGTGTATTTGATATAACAATTTCTTAGCATTTTTAGGGTTCTGTAGTCATAATGCAACCCTTATTGCTTCGTAATGTTCGTCAGTAATGTTGTCCGCAATAAGTGTGATAGACCTTTAATACTATAAATACTGTTCATACCAAAGTCGTTGAAATCTAAAAATTTTTTTGATTACACTTCCTACTCTTAAGTGTTTTTTTCCTCGTCATCTTCGTAGAACGTGGTATCGCAGAAAAGATCAAAGATATCATACATAGAAATACATAAACGAAATATTATGTATAAAATTCTAATCCTATATCCTCCCCGCCCGTCTGCCAGCTAAGCAGTTGGTGTTGGACATGTGAATAATTCGCAAGTATGTATGTAAAAAAGCAAGGGATATTTGAAAATTTAATCCCACGATGACTTAGACACTAGTTATAGAATACTCGAAACACATCTTAGGGTAAACTTTTCAAATAATACTATTGACCACAAATATTCCGCTATCAACAATCTGTACCCAACATTGCCTACGACATGTGATCTATGAAAAAAAAAATACAAACAACAGACATTAGGGTGAGCACCCTACCGTGACGGCAGACTTATCGAATGCGACTAATTCGCAGATTGATTGCACAGATATTGTACAAGGGGTGTACGTAATTTGGCCTAATTTGGATTTTTGTTGAAAAATCTTTTGTCGTAAATTGCGTGGATTTTCGATGTTATATACAAATACGAGTATATTTATTCTAAAATATTATATAAAGTTTAAGCCCAACACAGTACAGATGAGATATTTCTATATATTCTAAATTTCATACTAAACCACGAGATCCGACGATTTGATTTAGAAACGAATATATTATTCGTAATTAAATTGAAACATATAACCTTTATAGCTTGTATTCCCATATTAATTTTATTTGCATATCATACTCGATGGGTTTGGTTGTTCCGCGCCAAAAGTCCGCCATTTTTCTTTTCAGCCACCTATTGAAGGACACCCGGGGTTTTAAGGCAAACGAACAAGACATGTTCAAGAAACAACGCATTCTTTGCAGTCGGATAAAAAGTCATTCAATATTTTTCTTTTTGAATGGGGTAATGTCAAATGTATTTACGAAGAGACTTGATTTTACATGGAAAAAGATGAGGTGTATGGATAATGGAAAATAATGAGGATAGTGTAAAATTGACAAAATGCTTCATACACAAATGGATTCATCCAAGTGAAGACAAAGCACATCACTGGTTTAATCGATATAACTCGCATCATGTATCTCGCCACTAGGTGGCGCTATCATCGACTTCCAATAGACCATTTTTAACCCCTCGAAGCTGGCTGGGTTCGCTAGTAACACAATAAATATTAAATCATACTATATCTATTTGAATTATACTCATATTCAATTTAGTTGGAACTTGGTTGAATCGGTTAGAATTGTTATTCTGTGCAAGTGAAGTCGAGCATAATATAATTATTACTACTTAGTGCTCAGAATATAACAGAATGCTTCATTTGTATGCATTGACCGGACTCACCAGGTGGGTGCATCGCATGCATACTTCTGTTGCTATTTGATTAAGCACATTTAATATTCACTCATGATTTCTGATATTAACTGAGAAATTTAATAACAAGGGCACTGGCGAAGTCTATTTACGTTGCAAAGATAGGAATCATAAAGGGTAGGGGATAGCTATCTTTAGGGGGATCTTTCAACTTATTTAGGGTAAGATAACACGCAGGAAAGTCTAAAAGCAGTGAAAACTAGTTTCATTCTTTAACGTTGGTACTTTTTATTTTATTTTCAAGTTTGGTGGAAATAGTGAAGTAATATCTCCAACATAATTTAAAACCTCAGCGTCCATCAGTCTTCAGCCGAGTTTCCAATGTTGGAGACTATATTGTTTCTCTGTAAATCGGTGCTTGGCCTAGTTCTCAAATGGTTCTGTATTATTCAGTCTTTACGCAACATAGGTTTTCAACAACTATATTACCAAGTACTGGAGCGTAAGACTAGAGCAATTATGAAAAGCAGACTTGTACATTTATTAGGATGAAAATTATTTATAAATGTAAATGGAGATTAACGATTTATCTCATGGAAAATATTTATGCTTTTGCTGTTTATTTTTATAAATAAACCATTTATATTATATTAAATTATTTTTCATTCAACATTTCATCTTTAAATCTAACCTAACGTCAGGTCGTAATGCACCAGCTTTGTGCCAATAAATACTCAACCAACCAGCAAATGAAACACCGGCCATAAACCCTTTTGGATAGAAAATCCACATTGTTATTTGCTCTTCAAAATTACAACCACACACACCAAGGCCTTTGGGTCGGTATGAGGTGTACCACCAAGTTCAATGCTGACGTCACTGTAACATAAAATTTAGATACTTAGCAGGCTTGGTTATCATTTTTTCAGATTCTTCCCCTTGATGAATATAAATGATTTTAGCGTAAAATTTAGATTGGTAGCAACGTAATACTAGTACTAATCGAGTTCCTCATTCATTACCTTCTGGGCGTCAAAAGCGCTATTGATGGTGTCTGCTTCCCAAAGGCCAATGTGTGGTGAAATCAACTTATAAACAAATTGACATCATGAATAATGAGAGTCAATGGCGATGGAATGGGGTAAGAGCAGTTTTATCGTCACAAAGCCCAACGAACGGTCCTCGGACGATCTTCAATAGACCGCACCTCAACTTCTTAAGAAATAAAAATCGCCGTGTGGCTCCAAGTACCGCCACGTGCCGCTTTTCTGCTGTTCTGTAGTCATAGTTTAGATAGTTATTACATTTTTTCATTCAAAGGCTGTTTATGTGATAAAGATAGCCAACGAAGTTGCTGTGCTGACATCCTCTGTCAACATGGACACTGGTGATAAACCTCCAATACATTCTCCATCCATTCTAACTCTTCTTCTTTTCTAACGTAACTTAACCCAACTCTTCTTTTTTGATATAATTATACTTTAAAAGAACATGTCACGTCATCTCTTTGACCATAAATGCGTGTTTCTGGCAATTATTCTTTTCATTATTTCCGGTAGGCTTTTCATTGGAATACAATAATTGTGTAATATCCGTGGTTCCGTAAGCTTTACGTAAGACGACGGCGCAACTCAATCAGATACCCCTCATCATCAATCAATCTTTAAGCGCGTCTGCAATGTTCAAGAGAATATTGTTTCTCGGTAAATCGGTTGTTAACCTACTTTTGGTTCTGATATTCTATATACTTTGTACTTGATTCCAGTTTCTAACTTATTCGTTAATGTAAATGACGGAAAGCCATAAGCTTAAGACTTTGTTGGTTCCTGTTGTTTTTTTGTGTACGATCTTTTTAGTTCTTTCTTACAACCAACAATAAAACCGTAAGTAACTCTAGTTAGATGCTGGCTTTTCGGTTCTGCGATCGAAACGAATGTTTTTCACAATTGAGTTTAGTAGGATGGCTAACAGATACTACTAAACATGATTATCGTCAGAATTAATCACAAGTTTAAATAAAAGCTCCATAAGATTCTCAAAGGCGCGTCAAATCTATAACTTCTACGAAAATATGAGGGAACTAACGAAAATATGAGTTAAAATTATGGCAAATTCTTAAGTTCTCACTGGCTTTGAGCATTGCAGAAATATTACTAATAGATTATTTATAAATATTCCTCCTGCTCAATTTTTTTACGGGATAACTATAGCACACAAGCTTGCTGCGTCATAGACATCTGTAACAAATTTCGAAAGGAATGTAGGAGGGACTGTATTTCATAAGTCCTGTAAGTATTAGATGTTAATAAGAATATCCGACGTTAGGACTTATAGTGTAAGTTAGTCTTGTTAGTTAGTATGAGAAATTGTCCAGTTAATAATCGTTACTAGTTTGTCCCACTCGAAGTTAATCATACTGTTAGCAATCTTAAGGGGTTGTAGTAGGGAAAGTGGGGGTAATTCCTATATAAGTCGGATTGTAATGTCTAAGTGACACAGACAGTTCTCTGATATCTTTGGGGTGCGAAAGCTATGCTTGTCGCTATATTGGTCTGATCTGAATATTGTGAAGTACTTTTGGTTGCTTATGCGTTGTGTATTGTTTCTAACGTAATTTGAGTTTATTTAAATTGTGATTAAAATCAGGTTACGTGTTAATAAAATTGATCTTTTAATTAAAATATCACTTCCGACCCACAAGTAGTATTTTTTTAAATAAAATTTCACTGCTGAACCTAGAAATATATATGTACACTAATTCAAATACATCCACGCACACACTACCTTAACCACTCTCTCCAAGACAACTATATACTCACATACAAAGGTTTACATAAGCATTGTAAATGTTAAACTCTTATAAATTTTAGTTTTAATTTTTACATTGAGTATTGCAACAAGCACTATATTTGGGAAGACACTGACTTCTGTAACACAGTGCAAGGTAAAACAGAAGACAGGGACTATACTGAATGTAATAATTGTTTCCTAAATAAAGAATATTTAAGCTTTTAGTATGTTATCTAATATATAAAAATGGACTTTTTGATTGGTTCATTGATCATTTCCCTGCCTATACCCTTTGAGTTATAGAGAGTAATAGATTATGTATGTAACGTAGACATGTGATATGAATATCCCACGGGATGAGTAATAAAATAAAATGCGAAAGTTTGTGTGTTTGTTTGTTACTCCTTCACGCAAAAACTGCCGAACCGATTATCATGAGGTTAACTTGAATTAACACATAGGATAGTTTTTATACTGGAAATATCGCAGATTCGGAATTTATGAGGGAAAATCTTTGTGTGTTGTCCATGGCACCCACGACACAGGAAATTCTTGTAGAGGACTGTATGGGGTTATTTATTATTGGATTTAAGCCAATCCGTTCTTAATAAAGTATAGTTTAAAACATCGCCTAGATCTATATGTCTGTGTATATGGGTATTCCTGATCTCAGCTACAACGGTGAAAGTTCGTACACGCTATGCCGGCGGCACTATATGCCGGCAATATCGACCCAGGGCATAAACCGCAAAAACGAACTCAAAGCCGAAAACTTTGAAGGAGTATAAATTACTGAATTTTTCAGCGCCTCCGCATGCTCTTTGTGATGCTTGTAATTGTTTCAATTTCGTTTTTCCAATTACTGCCCTATGTAGAAGTACTTTAGGTTGAATTTAGATTGTTATTAAATAAGTCTCTTGAACGCCACTCCGTCCATCGACACAGACGATATTCGTGTAACGGACAGCGTGTATAATCTACAAGACACACACATTTTTATCGTTTATTATTTGAAAGCGTTTATTTTTACATAAAATTACATATATTTATTGAACATAACACGTAGCATTCACATGTTTACACTGACGTCTTTAAGGATAAATCGTGATTCTGACGTTGTCGCCTGCGAACAAAGAAAACAATACATTAGTTTAATTTGTTGGGTGATGGCAGCACGGTACCGCGGGGAAATTTGCACAGATAAGTCTGACAATCAGCTTTTGGCCAGCATGGTGGACTATGACCTGCACTCATCACATTATGAGCGGGACTTTGACCCGGCTGTGGCTGTTATAAATTGTGTTTATAATTAAATAAAATACACAGTAGCCTGTACTTACTATCAGTAGAATATTTTATATCCCCTGTAACCGTACTCCCTCTCACAGCATCTCCACTTCCTGTTGACAGAAAAAAGAGCTCAGGTATTCTAGCTCGCTTGAAAGGAGCAATATTCTTATTAACCTATAACGCACTTTCATTTCTCTTTATTAAGCATATTTTACTATTAATTTTTGACTTACGACAAAAAAGAGGTGGGTTTTAAGTTTGAGGTATCGGTCTGTGTCTGATTGTGGTATTTTAGGTCCTTTTAATGGAAGTTGACGTGAACGAGATCGTTCCTAGCTATAATTAAGATGATTTTATTAGCTTGATCTATATGTATGAATCTAAATATCAAAGTATGAAATGGTTTCAAAGTTATTTCACTAACTTCTAGCTGTTATATCTTCTCGAAATTTGGCAAGTGTACGTAGGCTAGATAGGACTGTATTTGTTATGTAGCAGTGATAGGCTTGTGGTTCAAATATTGGTTCCACGAACGTGGGGTTGTGAGTTCGAATTTTGCATGCATCTCTAATTTTCAAAAAGTTATATGCGTATTACAAGTTAATTATCAATTGCTTCGATGAAGGAACACATCGTGAGGAGACCTGCACACCTGAGAGTTCTCCATAACGTTCTCGAAGGTATGAAGTTTTCCTATCCGCACTTGGACAGCGCGGAGGCCTATACCCCTTATATCGTGAGAGAAGTCCCGAGCCCAGCTATTGGACAATTATGGGTAGTAATGATGATGGTGATGATGTTATTCAGGTCATGAATTATAATTATAATGCATTTATTGGAAGACTTAACCCTTATAAAATGAACACTTTATATTATAAATGAACCTCAAAATTTTTCCATTGTCATTTAAGGTATAATAAAGACTATATCTGGTTACATGGAGTAGTTAAATGAATACTTACACAGAACAGATCAGGTTATACATAACCTCATCATAAGCGTCAACTCCTATCGTTTCGTCAACCTTGCTTGGCACTAGCCAAGATGGTAACTATACCATCTTCTCGCTTACGTAGACCGCTAAAACGACTTATCGTTATCCGGCTGGAGGCTAAAGATCTTTTTCTTTCTCTCGTTTTTATTTTCTTTTTTTTGTCGGTACCATATTGGTGAAGTCTTATTATGCTCAAATCCAAAGACAGCGGTAGCTACTTACCCACAGATGGATCGGCATATCGGTTGGCTATTTAAATAAAAAAAACTTTAGAAAATTCTTATAAAATAATCGATAAAATAAGAAAACCGCATTGCAATCATTTGTTTATGTAATTACTACGCACGCAGACAAGGGAGTCTCAGTGTGAGGATAGCAATAGAAGTTTCATAAAACATATTTATTTACGCTATAAAAAAACAGACGGATGGGTGGACAGACAAAAATAAGAATCTTAAAAAGCCATAAAGAAAGTGGAAATTTTATAAATTACTTACCCCTTGATATAAAACCATGACTATTTAGTCCTGTTATCTGTGGAAAAGCCGCTTAAAAATATTGAAGTAAATTAGTTTAAGTGACAATAAATAAATAGCCTTATTAAAATTTAATTACAACTACTTATTCTTATCTTATGAAGTTAAAATTTTAGATGATAATGTATTTTTTATCAGGATTGGTTCCAGACTAAATGACGCTTTAACAGTGATTAGTACAATTACAGTTTTCTGCAAAATTAAACGTAATTTTTGTTCTTTAAACTATTTACTTATTATTAATTAATTTATCTATTGCGTAAAGTCCACAGTATAATTAAAATACAGATTGAGATATACAAGGTTAATAAAAAGACGCCCTGAGTTGATGAGGTTTGTGAAATTGCAATTATTGCAACAAATGTAGTTCAGTTGCGACAATTATTTCGGATGCAGGCATCTTTGTAGGTTTTTCCATATGTTGCTTTAAAGATGAACTACTAAGACTAAATTCGCCCTTGGGTTTACACATCCCTATGACTCCGTGGTAACTATATTTTGTAGTCGCAACAACTCACGTGATGTGGGAAATTGAAGAAATTTCATCACGACATCAAGCTGAACCCGAGTGAATTACGATTTTTAAAAATTCTTAACAATTTAGTCTCTGTGATGAAACATGTAGCGACTAATTGACCTTGATACATAAGTAACCTCAATAAAACATTCGGCTAAACAACGATATATATATTACAGAAATTATAGATTTCTGTTAGACAATTTTGTAACAATAAATATTGTAAGTACTTACATAAAACCGGACCAGCTGTGAAATTATAATTATTCTAAACAAAAGAATTCTCATTCTAAAATAAATTAGATATAATTATAAGAAAGGAAAATTAAAGGCGATCTTGTCATTTAAAGAACGTCTACCACGCAATACGGAAAAATATAATATACTAGATGAGAAGTAAATTGGAAATGAAAGTTAAATAGGAAAATATTAGAAAATGAATCCACACTAAGAACAGAGCAGAGGAAACAAATAACCAGACAGAATGAGTGGAAAAGAGGGAGAAACAAAGGAGAATAAATGATGTTGTAGAAGAAGTAGAATTGCTTAAAAAGATTAAACCAATAATTAAGCAATAATAAGCTACTCGGTGGTAAGTCGACATTACCAACATTTAATAACATTAAAAGGTATCACTACGTTGTTTTCCAGTTACTTAAGCTCATAATTGTGTGAATTAATTATGATTAAAAATAAAAAAATACTTACGGAATGAAGTTATAGATACTGAAAAAATATAAGTAATTATATTGACATACTACGATATTATTGAGGACTCATAAAGAAATACAGATTTGAAATAAACACTTACCATTTGCAAAATTTTGTGCTTGCACTGAAACATGATACTGGAAAATATTTTTTTTATTAATTACATTGCAATTTATGAACCAAACAATCAAAACAAAGAAACAACACGAGGAAACTTATAAACGAGAATAAGGCATTGTTTTGTTATTGCCCATTTATATAGTAATCATTCATCCTGTATTTTATTAATCAGGAAATGATCTTTTGATACACAAGCCGATGTCCAAAACCTCCTAAACGATTTTAATAAAATGTTATATATATATTTTTTCTTTAAACTAATACTCTATTTTACTCCTTTGGGAATGAACTTCCAAAAAAGTTGATGCGAGAAAATTTTGTTTCCAAACATATAGCCTTATTGTAACAATTATATCATTTGTAATTTCAAATATGTCTGTTTCATTTTAATTGTCATTCAATAATTTACTCTTTTATGCGTAAAATATTTATAATACTTTATTAGTATATTTATCTGCAGTAAAGATTTATTTTTCTTCATTTTTAACTTTAAACATTACGAAGTTTCATACAAATGTTTATTCTCTATTTTAACCTATATATCATTTTGAAAAATCCCCTCTTTATTCTCATTTACATAATTTAGAGAACATTTGTCCACATGATATTTCAAGGTTTTAGACTCAAATGGTCTGGCTGTGCGTTGATAGTCAGTCAGGATTTAATTACATCTATAATATGTTTTATTTGTTATATTTATATTAATATTTTTACTTTTATAATATGTGTGTCATCTTTACATATCTGCTAGACAATACATAATGAATTACTCACCAAAAATAACAAAAGAATGCAGGAGACAGTATTAGATGTCATTGTTGTCGAGATGACGTGACCCAGTGTTGAGGACAGTTACTAGTCGGTGGCGGGGAGCGTATAGAAATATTTTATACTGTCTAATGTTTTATATGGCGTTGCTACAATAACTTCATCTGTGTCAACAAGCAAATGAATTGCTTATTTATAATTTATCAAGGACAAGGAAATTGGAACGTAGTTTTTGAATCTCTCACGTTGAATAATATTTTTCCCTCACTCATTCTTTATTAATAATTTATTGATATATATATGACAGTGTAGTCTATTATGATTATATTTATTGGAGGTTTGTCAAAGATGTACATGATGGCTGGGGAAGGTGGCACTACAGGCACGTTTGTTATCCTCATTAAAATATGAATTCCGAAAATATTGTCCTTCCTGGGGTCTCCAACTATATGGACACCAAATTTCATATAAGTCAGTACAAGGAATAAGCTTGAAAAGGTAGCAGACAGACCGACAGTTGCTTTCGTATTTGTAGAATTCGTGTAGTTGAATATAGAAGACTATTCTATACCTGTCTGTTCGTGAAGTCTCTTAATATTGGGATTCCTATTCCCATTTCATTGGCCTAGAATTGACTGAATTGGTTATTGTACCGAATCGTTGCTCAGAGGTCCCTGAATTTGCTTCCCAACTGGGCAAATATATGAACGATGAGTTCATGTTTTTGATTTCGGTCTGGGTGTTTATGTTCCTATCTTTCTGTGTTGTTCATAGCACGTATGTCACAGAGAAACTTATTGTGGGACTATAAATGTGTAGTGTAATTTATTTATAGTGAAGAGTTAAGAAAACTTGTCGTAATCTAATATTATAAAAGCAAAAGTTTCTTTGTCTTTCTTTCACAGTGAAACGGAGCGTTATGGTACGACTTTTGGTGTGGAGATTGTAAGGAGAATGAAAAGTGCCATAAATTACGTTTCATCAGAAAAAAGCATCTCATTTCTGTGGGATGAACCATTACGATGTGTAATTTAGCCAAATTAAAGAAAGTTTTTAACAACAAAGTGTTTCCTAGAAACCAGTGATGAAAAGAAATTGACAAATTTTATTGTTGTTCTTTTTTTCCACGCGAACGAAGGCGCGGGTAACGAACATCGAACATTGAACATCGGGCGAACATCGAACACAGTATAATAACAACTGCCATACTTTAATAACAAATAAATGTTTAATGAAAAATACGTAGTTGAAGGTTACAAATTGACGTCACGGACACAAAAAATGATGTAAAATTTTCATAAATACGTCTTGTATGAGAAATTTGCGTGCTTGTTGACACAGATGCAGTTATTGTAGTATTGTCTTACATAAACAGTGGTTTGAATGAAGTATTTGCGTATGGTCTACCCATCGACTTTCAAGTGTCTTCATCACTGGGTCACGTCATCTCGACAACATCTACTTTTATCTTCTCGACTTTAACATAGAATTCGTGGACGTGTTGTCCTGATGGAGCAATTCCTCGGAGTATTATACTCGATCGTTGTTGCTCGCAGCAAAAAAAAATGGTAAGCTTTTGATAGTGGACCAATCTGTATTGATGTTACTTCGGTTTTTTTTAATGATTAACACTAAATACCCAGGTAAGAGGAAAAAACTGGAGATCGATTTTTTTTCATCGCTTGTCAATTGTATTACTTTATTTAACATTGGATTGTTTTGAAACAAGCATTACTGTAAAAACTGTTGACTGGTTCTATATTTCTAGATCATAATGATAAATCATAGATAGTATCATATTTTAAATACGGCAGACTGAATCGACTTTGCATTTATCAATCTAAATCTATATCATAAATACTGAAATGATTCACGGGTTTTGTTCTATATTTTTTTTCCCTTAGAGCATGTTATTTTTTGTAACAGCAGTCAATATAGAACTATTTCTTTCTTCACCTTTTAAATGTAACTCTACTTAAATTTGTTATACCAGCGGGACATAATTGTTTCAGAAGGCACTTTGTCAATAAAAATAATTGAAGTTGATAGAATGTTTCATCAGGTTTCAAGTTCGCTTGAAGTCGTATAAAATTAATTCACAAAAATGTTCTTCACGCGAATCTATGATCCATTTTTCTACGAATTCACGACTTTCATAATGTTGGGAAAATATAATTACTAAGAGAGAAATTTAAATTTGGTACAAATATATCTTTACTTATAAACAATCGAATTTCCAAAAACAATTGAAAGTCGTCATCTTTCCATATATATGTTTTTTAAACTTTGTTAGTGCCTGGTACTATGTGGTGGTCCTCTGAAAGGGCGCCTTTCCCGCTACTCTGAAGAAACTTCCATTGAAGAATCTGGCGATCTCTGACAGCGCGTCTTGGCACTGGCATCTAAGATATATTGTAAATCAAGCTATGGTCCCTAACATGATCGAACGGTTTTTCCGTTGAATGGCACCCGTGTTTTTTCATGTTCACAACCATAGTAACCGTATGCAGTACCTTGGATAACTTTAGTATCGTACTCTATTCTTGCCAAACCCCATTTTTTTTCGGGTT
>DWPA01001049.1:0-20378 GCA_018251375.1 Calpodes ethlius
ACTTTACTTAATCCCGTAGATTCGGACTATATGACCAGCCTATTGCCGCTTCAGCCGGCTTATTCTTCGAGCTATGCCGGTTACCCTCGTTCATCAAGGTTCAGGACCGGTCTGAGTGGCGCAAATTAGGGGAAGTCTATGTCCAGCAGTGCACCTTCAAGAATGATAGATATATATTCGGACTATACATCCCAGAAGACCATAGACACGTATAACAATATAGGATGCAAGTTATATATTCTTTACAGGTTTCTAATGATACTCTTCCTTTAATACACAGACGTTATTGAACTTTGACAACAAGTTTTGTACATTATATACATGCTATTAAATGCTTCTTACTACAATGAGACAGTCTATGTCAACAAGTATATTGAGTAATTTGGAAAGCTCAATTATAACCAAGGGTTTCCACTTCGTATAGTATAACTTAGAACCGCAATACGTACGACCGTAATACGTAACGATTTCAAGGAAGCCTCTAAAAGTTACTTTGGAAAGATAAAATATTGTCATATATGTAAAAAAAAACTAGATTTTCTTTATGATTATCCCTTTGGTACCACTATTAATTGTCAAAAAAAAAACACATTGTGCGTGTCGGCGATCGTAAATCGATATTACCACACACTTGCATATGTTTTATGCTTCACTTTAGGCAAACATAATATTTAGAAACTAACCGCCTAGTTGTTATTTGTTATAATTCATTGGTACATGAAGTAACATTTACGAACCGTTTAGTATGTAGTTTCGCCCAAAGTTAACAAATTCATACCAGAGATTTAAACCAGTCATTAATCCGAGTATAAGCACAAACCAGTAACATTTTTAAAATTGACAATCTTTGAAGTAGTCATCGTACACTTTTGACCAAGCAAAGTCCATTCAACCGTACCCTCATCGCAGCCGAATCGTATGTCATTTATCACAATGAGCCACGTTTAATTTGCAATCGCGTCGTGTGCAGGGGATGAGACATGGATTGATAGTCTTCAATTTGCGCAGAAATTGACTAAGTACCAAGGCGAGTGATTAACATCACGCGATGGTTTTCCATTGCAATAACTGTGATTAATGAAAATTTAATATTTTTATTACGAAAGCAAAAAACAACAATCGATTAGGCGTTAGGGCAATTTACATAGTCCAAGGTTAGGTGGGCTCGGACTAGCATTCGATTAACGCTTTCGTATTTATTGATCAGCAATGAAGTGAAGCCATTGCATATGTCCATAGGTCCAGGGTAAAGAAGATACGCTATAAAACACGTATGAGTGCTCGCCTTTCGGAAAACACTTTTTGAATTTATTGTTGTTGTTGGCCATATCGCTCTTTACAGCTTTACGCGAACAGAGAGCGAGCCTGGAGAGACTCAACAAAACGCAAAACTCAAATGGCTCATTGTAGCCAACACCCGTTCATTCCATAACGATATATAATTGAACCCATACAGAACCATTGTAGTGTAAAAAATTCGAGTTAGTTATTGGCATGTTCACGACGCCCCCGTGACGTATTGTGCATTGTCTCTTAGTCGGGTAACGGCTCGGGCGACGCGATGTAATCATTTTACGGCCTGGTTCAACGGTGTCCAACATCGGTGTTACGGCCTTCGGTACGGCATATTTCCACATACAGCCAATCTTTGACGATTCGGTTTTTTTACGTTCACATTTTTGAGCCATATCGTAATTAAATATGCAGTGATAGTTTACAATTATGGATTTGTATTTTTCTGGCTTATTTTGGAAGTAATTTTTTAACCGGCTTTAAAAAGGAAGGAGATTCTCAATTGGTCAGGTTCTGTATTTATCGATTTCTATGTATACATCGATTACTCGAAGAAGGTTTGACCGATTGGGATGATTCAAACGGTATTGTGTAGAGAATTGTTTCAAGTTGGTCCTACATAAATATAGTGAGGATTTGATGATGGGTTCTGGAGATAAAGTATTACAATTCATTTTGAGCTTGGCGCCAGCATTGCCATCGAATGTATACTTACATATTTTACAAATTACAATTCATATTTTTAAATTAATATATTCGAGTCGATGTGCCATTTTTTTTATTTCGTGTGTGGTAATTCTTAAGACTGTAAGAATTTAAGTGCCATGGATTAAATATATTTTTTTTTCATTTTTTATTTCATTTTATATTGAATAACGAATATCGAATACCGCTACAATACATATGTACATTTACATTACTCCATAACAGATGGCGTTACTTGTAGCCCGGAATCATAGTATAGAAAATTTTACTCTTGCATTAAACATTATCCTTTAATTTGCCGATCAGCACAGATTAGCTAATTACTAGAGCAAAACTACAAAAGGTTGCCTTCCACTTACTCGGAGATTTAGAGCGTACTCCACCACGCTGTCCCAATACGGATTGGTGGGATCTAAATACTTCCCGTCGAAGCACTAAACTCTAAGTTTAGATATAGACAATTTTGTGATTAAATGATATTGGAAGTGAAAATTTCTCTACGTCATTGAATTTAAAATCACACGAACCAAGGATCTATATACCGTGTACCGATGGACGACATTAATCTACTTCAAGAGTTCCGTACCAGCTTCCATCGCTCGAATTGAACTAGGACGGGAGCGCTGGGGGCGCGGGCCCGTATGCGCTCGTACAGCGAACGAATGCGGGTCATTAGTTAGTGTCTGTCTGTACGCGGTGTTCCCATTGACGTATTGTGCATTGTGTCTAACCCTAACGGTGCCGGGCGCTGGGGCGCTGGGGCGCTGGGGCGATGCATAATACCACACGGCACAATCTATCTTCAACCATGTCGCTGCTCATACTTTGCAGTTTTAGACCTCTCTGTACATTTCTGTAGCCGGAGTATATTTTGTTGATTTGTTCATAACACTTCCCTGTTATTGTACAACTCACTTATTAGTCTAGAAGCCGTGCCCGCGATTTTATCCGCGTGGAATTTAACAAAAAATGTTTTACTGTGTTTCGTTTTTGTGACCTAAATTACTCCTTAAAGTCCCGTCAAAATCGGTCCAGCCATTTCAGAGATTAGTCAGCACAGACAGGCAAAAATTGCAAAAATCCGATTATCTATTATTATGTAACAAAATATCTACATTTTACCTATAATTGAGTGCTAAATATTAAAATATCCACTGACCCTATGACTCCTGGAGGCTTTCGGGTCGAGGTAGGTACGCAGCTTGTTGAGGTAATGCGCGGGCGAGTCTTTCGCCTGCACCATGTCTTGGTCGCAGATGATCTCCCATTTCTTCTCCAGGTCGTAGTTCCGCAGCAGCTTCGCCTTATCCGGCGGCAGGTCCATCGACGCCTGCAACAAATGATTAAATATCATTAAAGTTAACGTTTAAGAAATTAGCATTTGTAAACGAGCGGTGAAATTGCGTAAAAAGTAATATAATAATGATACGACAGGATAAGGCTGCTTTTCCACCAGACATATGCGAGGTACGCTAAGTTACACATAGGTATGTATCAATGCCATCAATAGGATTGCAAGATTTTCAATTGTATTTCATTGTCATTCAATGTCATTGGTATATATCTCACTCATCAGTAGCTTAGCCTATCTCGCACATATCTGGTGGAATCGCAAACCTAACGCTTTCTCAGCGTTCTGGTATATTGGAATTTTAAATAACTATTTATATAACGAAAGTATTTTTATATGTATTAAAGTAAACAATTAAATCTTATAAACTTTTTAATCAAAACTATATTGTAAATAGATAAAACTCAATTTGAAAACAGAAACAACGAAATTAAATATAACGTATAGGTATTTATAAATATCAAAGTCACTGACGGGTAAATGATTACAAAATAATATGGCCTCATGAGAATTGGAATTTACAAATGTAGTTATAGAAGGATATATACGGTATTAAGAATAGATAGTAACAGGAAACCTCACTCCCACACCGCACGTACATCATAAGTAGGTATACTATGTGTGTCTTTGACGACATTTGTCACACAAACATCATTTAAAATAATAACCTCTGATGACCTCTATTTTATAAACATATATGTGGTCAAAATCCAAACTTCAACATTCCGTATTACACTTTGATAAAACAATTTATTACAAGGATAAATTATTAAAAATATATTTATCTCGATACAAGTGACTATTGTTCACTGTTTTAAAGGTTATTATTTAGTTTACAATGTTTGTTATTTTGTTGGTATGTATGTTTGTTTGTGTCCACTCTTCCATGATGAGTTAGAACCATTTCCTCTTATTATATGAATTTGAAACTAGACATATTGCTTTAGTTCCTATAATAATGCATTTTCATGATACTATATTTATAATATTCCACCCTAACTGTATTATGGCCCCAAATGAGGCAACTTCTCAATTGTGAATAGCACCAATATTTTTTTTTTTTCAGTATAAAAGCGTGCTAAAATTTATTAGTTTAGCACCACATTTTTCGGAAAAAAAAGACATCTTTGAATGTCTGAAGTGTATATGTATCACGCGAAAATCACTTAAAATATTTAGATGAGACATGGCATATTTTTGACTCATGTTATGAACCACTTATCTTTGATTTTTTACAGTACATTCGTTATCAACTTCCGCGGGAAAATTAATGTATGTTTTCTTAATCTTGAACAAGTGTTTCTAATTTTAAAGGGAAATATTAAATCAGATCCGTGACACGATAAACAGGACTAGCAAACATAGTAATTTTTAATAAAAATATTTTATAATCCCCGATATAACAGAATAGCAGCATTTCGTTCGGGCAAAGACATTTCCGTAGTTAGACGAGGGCGGAGTACTATTTTTATTACCGCTGATTTATACCGTTCACCTCGTAGACAAACATCAAACTCGAGTATTGTCTGAAAATTTCACCCAAGCGCTCAGCGACCGGAGCCCGGAGCCCGGAGCCCGGCGCCCAGCGACACAAGAACGCTGAACATTGAACATTATCAACCCATTAATATTTCCATATACAAGGCGCATACATTCGAACGGGCATATCTAAACAAGAATCGGTCAATCGAACCAGTTCCCGGCCGACACGTTGGTCGGCCACCTCAGTGCACCTCGGTGCACTTACTGAATTTCACGAAGACAATCCTATTCAACTGTATCACTTACATAATAAGATCGAGAATCGTCTGAAAACTGCGTCCTAGTGAGGCGCAATAGCCATAACGGTACGGCGGCATAGGGTTACCGTCTCGAAGGTGTGTAGGTTCATTCCGACGCCCACTTCGAGACTATGGCAATATTTAACTCGTTATAGCCCTGGGCCACCCCTGGATATCGCTAGATCTCAACTCTTATCTTAGTGTTACACTAGGATATGCAAACAAAGGTTTGATAATACACCTGGTATCAAAATTTTAATGCTTATTGGTGTGGGATACTTATTTAGAAAATAAAGATTCTATTTCCGGCTTCAATTATAGTATGTAAAAAGATGTTTTTTATTTTTGCAGCTATGAAATCTATTATTAATGGAAATAACAATTTGTATTTTATTCACGATTTATGAAGTAAATAAAATACGTAGAACTTAATAAGAGTCAAACACATAAAAACATACGCAGATGTCATATCAATCTTCCCGATGAGGACATTGACACCAATAGTTACGTCGTTATTCTTCGACACCTGTCATTCATTTTTATTCGACCATATAGCAAGTGACCTAGGCAACTGATTGATGTTATACTTCGATTACCGGCTACTAACATTCATAAAATACTGTACTATGCGATCCAAAGTAGATAACAATACTTAAGATATCTAGATCCAGTTCCAATAATCGAAATTCTTCGTTTTAATCATTTGTGTGAAAATTTCAGTCTTCTTCTTCTTGGTCATAACTGCAACATTGAGAACATATTGCAACAAGTTGTCGGCTTTTCCAGAGAAAGTGTGTGAAGTTTAAGGACCCTCGAACACAAAGCCATACACGATATCGCGTACAGCACGCACTGGTGCGTTTAAATGAGACGCCTTTTTGCATGGGTTAAAATGTTACAAAGTTTCCACTAGCGTTTAAGCCTGTTTTAGGTAAAAATGTAAGAATTTCCCGTAATTTATAATCTTTTCGCACAGTATCCGAATAAATTCTTATGATCCTGGATAACCAAAAAAATAATGAGCGAGCATTGAAATTGGGAACTGGACATTTCATGAAGTGCGACTGACAACGTTAAGCAATAGCAGACGTGTTCAGTAGTGGGATACGTGACTGTTAATGGCAAACATTTTTGATCGCTTAATTGCTTCAGAGGATATGCAAAGTCATTCCCGATTATTAAAAGCAGACATCGTTAGATCTTGTCGCAAACCTTCCGGCATAAAAACTTTCAACTCAGATTCGTCACAATGCCCAAAACCTTGCATACCTAGTTATGAGTTGCCCTGTAGTATAACCGTGCTCTATAGTGGGTCGCCAATGGATTGAAACTGTATATTTTACGAGCAAATCCTTGCCCAACAAGACGCCACATGTTTACCCCGACGGCGGCACGGGTCGCGTATCATATCGATTGTCATCTAACTTTCCCCGTCGTACCCCGACGCTGATTGAACTCAGATAGCTGTTCCGATGTCCATTTTAGGGACAAAAGTGATTTAACTGTCCATCCCCGTAAGGTAATGAAAGCTGAAATCACGATGTTAGTGATTTATGAATTTAAACCGTGTTTTCAAATGATATATTTGTATAATATGCAGATCACTCGAATAGCTGAACAAAAACTAATTCTGGCCAAATTGGACCGACATGGGTTAGATACCATGTGAGAAAAATAACTGTAGTTTCTTTTTTGTCTTAAGGCTTACAACTTTAGGAGTTAAAAATATTTCTTCGACCATTCTACGTGAGCAATCATATATATAAAAAGGTGTCAATAGAGTCCAAACATGTCTTCAACACAAGGATGGTTACAGACTACTTTCCGGTAAGAAGGAATCAGATCGCTACCTCTGGGGTTTAACAGGATTGTAGAGAACTTAGCAACTTCCAAATGAGGGCACGTAACGACCTGTTCGTCCGTAACACCTTTGGTCAAATATTCAAGTATTTTCCGGCAGGATACACGTCCAGCGAAGTTTAGTTTATGTTCAAAAACAAGGAGACATTTATTGTTTTGCGTTAATCACTTATAGTAGATATTATAAATCGTAATATGTCTATAACTCGCCATAACAGAACAATAATTTTATCGTCTATTATCAACAAAACGAAGCGTTTATAAAGCAATGCCGACGATTGTGGGAAAATTATGAAAACTGTGTCGAGTTACCGTGCCTACTGACTATCGCGAGTAGTGTTCGACGTTATCACGCATACGGATTTTATTACGATCACACAAAGTTAGCACCTACGGCATGCAGTAATTGAATAACTTATATGCATTACCCATACGAATACATGATGTTTTTTTTAATATAGTCATATCGAAGAAATTTCCTAAATAAGTTCCCTATATAACGCCTAATAAATACCTTACAGGTATTGTAACAATATTTGAGATTACATAGCTATTATTTTAAATAATTCTTCGTCCCAAAGGTAACAATTTTTTGTTAAATATAATTGAATTTGAAGCCAACATTTTGATTGAACCCTATACCACAGATAGTTCTTATCTGGTTGATTTGAGCATCATCCGACCTATGTACCTTCAAAGCTGATTATTGAGTTAAAAAGCTATTCATCTTTTTGTCGTAGGCTAAGAATCTGTACTACTAAGCATTTTGAGTCATCAGACGTTCAACGTAATGACTGTTAACACAGAACAGATACACCCACTGCTTAAAGAGTGACCAGAAGAAAAATCTAAATCTTAGTATTTTTAATTATTACCACAGCCCAAGACTGTCTTAAAGCTGAACTTGGATCTTGATGGATACAGGCCTCAATCCTCCTTGTTGGTTAAGGTCAGACGTCACAAAACCTTACTCTCAAGGGAGAACTACTCAGGAGAACTATCAAGTGTGGTTTCTTCCTCCGGTTTCTATGCAGGGCAACTCCGTGTTGATTTGTATCAGGATTTCAGGAGCGTATATTTGTAATTTGTAAAATATTTTGTCCGTGTAAGATTCCAGTTCGTATTACACCGTCGGGAAACTGTCGCAGAAACCACTACGCTACCACTGCCTAACCTAGAATGTACCTGCCAAAACAAATACGTCGTTTACAGTTAGACGTGTAGTTAATTTTTTGTTGCAAATAATTAACTGTACATAATGAACAGTGATTGAAAATTATTATTTATAAGGTGAGTTTTTATTGAGCATGCGAATAAAAAACATACCTACTCAAGGCACTGGCATAGACGAATCACCCGAAATGATGGGACCGATGATTGGACGAGAATCAATTAACGTACAGTAACAAGGATCCGATTTGTATGACACGAGAATACCGTAACATCACTTAACCACTTGAACCATGAAAGGTGAACGGCAGGCGTTGAACTTTAATAGCGTATTTTTTTTTTGGTATTTGCCGAGGAATGGTCAGAGAGGGCATGGGTCTGTAAATGGTCATCACCACCTATGGCTAAATTTCAATGTCACCTACGCATTCACAAACAGCGGTAAAATTCGGACGATTAGCTCTCCCAAACTTGCTATGGAAAACCATAAAAAAATTGACTAATAATATGACTTCAAATGTAAGTCATTGTGAATGATTGCGCTTTTTACTGCGATAGGGGTTAAGAAGTATGTTGGCCGGTGTTTCGTCTAAGGTGTATTGACCGTGGTCACGACTAAACACAGTTGGGATATTTTGCCTTTCACGTGTCCATTAGACGGTATAGTGCAATAGGAGTAGGAGAAGTAGATCCGGCCTATTATCTCTGGTTACCTACTCTGGTTCTAAATATATTTACTCTGTCATTTTAATAATATGTTGTCTGGAAGAGATCGCTACTTAAGTGATAAGACCATGTACTGAGTTTCATAATTTATTATAATGTATGTAGATATTATTTTGGTGCATAATAAAGAGAATTTTGTTTGTTTATCTCTGATGCACTCACTTTTTACTCAACCACCATTTCCGGAAGGTGTCTTGTCATGAGAAATAGAAAATGAAACTTCCCGTCAAATTCGTTTCAAATACGCTAATTTAGACCCTTTGATTCGACAAATTACCATCAACAATAGTGGTTGTCAATTAATCAAAATAAAATCACCAACTTGTAAAGGTGACGCTGTCCGTTCATTGAGATAACGATTTAGAAGTCATTTTAGTGTAACACTGGAGCATTGTGGATGCAAACGTGCCTTGTAACGGAGGAGCCCGCATTAGCATAGATGGCGAGTTCAATTATAATACCGAGGCGTGATCCCACACATTTCGTCGGTGGGTGGATGGCGTAATATGTTAGAACAAGCGGACAAAACGGCCAAATGACTGACGCTTAAACTAGCGCATCTAATATATCGTTCATTAGAAAATATATAAGGTCTGGCGGCCCTGGTATCTTGCTCTGGAGAATATGTAACGATGTAATTCTGACTTTACGTAGAATATGTGCGGTTTACGAGGCAAGCGTAAAGTAACGTTACACACTTTTCTTAATGTACATAAATTGTATAACTGATTAACTGGAATACAAAATAATAGCAAAAGACAGATATTTGTTGTCATTAGATGTTAGTGTGATGAATTGTATCATTTCAGTTTAAATGGCCCGTAGCTATTAGGCGTGAACAATATGACCATTGCAATAATATTAACAATATGAAGTTTATAAAGACAATCGATTTTCAAAAGTAGCTCAAGAGTATTTTTTCTTATGAAACAAATGCCGGGTGCAGATCTCTGCAAAAATTTCCGCATCTGAGACATATTTTATCTGGCATCTTCTTTTTCTGTTATATGAAATTGTATACTATTCATAAACTCGTCAGTCGATTCACAAGAAATTCTAGAACAGAGCCATGAGAGTTTTACCTTTATATGTGTAGCACTTGTTAAAGATTAAATCATTGAAAATACTACACGAGTATCAGTTCAGGTTGTCAGTTAAATTATAACACCTCTTCCATTGCACAAGATTGTAGAACAGAATAAATTATACACGCAGGAGGCGAAAGGTGCATGCAACAGGTGCATCGCTCAACGAGCTTTTTTACGTTTCGACACCGATTCTCAGTGTACAAAAGTGCAGTTGTAATACAATTTTAGGGAGAACGGTTTTGAGTTCAATCTATTACTGGCTTATTACATGGTACCGGTCTTTTCTAGACAGGACGAAACTATATTCCATGACGATGATTCAATAATAATCGTTACAATTTATTAGTTAAACCAAGGGTCGGAACATTTTTAGGTCCAAAGACCAAAGGCCTCTGACATTACTTAACGACTGCTGTTTAATATTACCAAGGAAGTACTCAAAAATATTTTGGTTCTAACTGTCACCCATTTGCGTACCGACCAGGGTTGCTGTTGGTAACTCGGTCGATCGCTTAGGATTATAACAATCGGCCGGATAAATTCAAGCTTGAAGAGAGAATTTACCGTAAACGTAAGATGTTCCTACTGTTGGATTTTTTAGTAGTTGTAGCTTAGAAGATCGTTAGTATGTTATGTTGATAAAGGTTTATAAAAATCAATAACGAGAGTATTAAGTTAATTCTAACGCTCATAACTTGTACCACAAACGCGTAAAGAAAAACTATTCATCTCTAAAGGTGAATGACCCACTAGTACACAGCCTGCAAATATTGGTATGAATCGATCAACCGCCTAAACAGCCACGCCCATCTCATTCAAAATAGTTGCATCCACAGTAGATTATTACTCAAGACAAGGGTATGCTTTTCTTAGGTTAGCTATTATCTGACTTAATGTTTTTTTTAATACAGAATCTTTATTAGTCTACTTTGCAACAATCCGCGATTAAAATGTATGACGGTATATACTTTAGAAAAGTCACGGATTCAAATCCCGCCATGGATATACATATACCATATCATATAAACAAGAATTGCTAGAAACATTTGCTCTCACGTAAAAGGTGTTTGCGAGACTCATTCGCGTGTTCTAACATCCACTTCATCGCCAAATCTATTTCCATTTTCAAGTTTTATATTGAACATGCAACTTTCTTTATTTACATGCAAGTCGGGATGCGATGACCTTGATGCGCCCGCGCCAGCGCGAATACCTCCGCGGCTATACGAGACTAGGAGACCCTAAGGGCTTATAGAGATATGAAGGCACAGAACAAATAGCACTAGATAGCTCCTCTGTATAAAGCGATTGTATCATCCAAATAAAAATGAAGATCATTTCTTCATATTTATGACACAAATATGAACCATCATTTCTTCCTTGTCATGGAGGAGAAATGGCAAGAGCACATCGCACAAGAAAAAACCATGACATACGAGAAAAGACTTACGCATCGTGTTGAAGCATGTTCTTATTATTTACAACCAACTGCCCCAATTCAAAAAGACTATTTAAGTGTATAGTTATTCGCTAAATGGAATGGGCATAGGTACGAGGGTCATTTATATTCAGGTCTCACTTCCTTTCTATGTAACGACATTATCGACGGAATTGAAACGGTTTTGAAACCACGGGCATTCCAAAAAGGTGGTTTATCACGGTGAAACTATTAATTCATATTGAAAAATAAATGAACAAAAGCTGGAGATTAATTTACAAGTTTCAAATTATACAGGAGCTACCATGACTTTACTATACGATTTTAGACACATCATCATCATTATAATACCAACCTATAACTGTCCCACTTTTGAGCTTGGGCCCCTTCACACAATGTGACGTGTACAGGTCATAGACCACCACGCTGTCCAAGTGCAGAATGGCACATTTTTTACACACCTTCAATAACATTATGAAGAAATCTCAGATATGCAGGTTTCCTCAGGATATTTTCCGTTACCGAAGCAAGTGATAATTAACTTGTAATACGCACATAACCTTTTTTTTATTTATATTTATATGCAGGAATCAAACTCATGCCCACGTTCGGGAACCCAACGTTCGAACAATTAGGCTATTACTGACTTGATGTTTAGACGTATTATCTATCTATCTATCTATCGATCAGTACTTTATTATTTCCAGCAGTGCGGAAATAGACCTCCTCTGATTTGCGCCACTCAGCGGGTAGTCACTGGATTCAGAAGGCTACGACGCATTAACATGGTAATAATTCATAGTCTTCTTCAGGTCACCCAAACTCCAAAGAGCCGAATCGCGAACGTTCGCTGTGACGCCTGCGACGAGACCCTTACGGACGCCACGGGGGCCGGAGGTCAAGGCATTGTTTCCCTATCACGCTCCATCGGCGTTTTGTTCACCTCCATTAAACATGCCGGTAGAAAGTTGATGTTAACAGTACTCGCGAGGATGTTGGCATAAGTTGCTTGCGTTCAAACTTTCTGAGCTTATTGTGTGCGGTGCTTTTCATGTGGCCATGACAGTGATCACAAATGTATTTTGATTAATTCTTAGTTGCTTATCGTTACCTACCTATCCCTTTGCAGGAAACCTATTCCTAAGTACCCACATTCAAGTTAAATACTTGGTCAAAACACAAAAAAAAAAATCTTACTTTTTAAAAAAGTTCTTTTTTTTTTCGCAAACAGTAATCATAACTTATAAATATATTTAGAAAGTACTATGTCACCTTCAACCCGTACATTAAAAATAAAGCGATAAAAAAAGCTTCAAAGATTAAGGTTATTGCGTGAAAAATTATAAAAGCATTAAAGCAATGAAAATCGAATACTAATGGTTATGGTAGATGGTATATGAAATTAGAAAGCGAGAGAACTAATTATTCATGGAATGTGGATATTTCCTAACGTCACGGCCTCGTTGTGACGCCATTGGCCATTGCGCCCATGGTTTTAGCTGTATGCACTTTTAAGCACTGCGCAGATCAAAATATTTTTGATACTCATTCTAGAAACACGAGTCAAAGAGGTAGTAGTGGATATGGAGTAGTGTGGTAAATTGTTTTCATAATGTGTTGTCTTATAATTCCAATTTACACGTATTTAATTCGTAACCTACCATTTCACAGCACTGCCAAAGAGTACCTCGAATTGGTAGAATGTAAATGAACGTATTGAAAAACCTGTAAACTTTCTATACATATTGTCAATAAAAGAATAAATAAATAGGTTCAAGATTGCTCCTCAGATATCACCATCTAGCCTGAATGAAGATCTAACCTGCTAAATATCATTGAAGCGGTTGCATGCTAATGCATTAGCAAACAAAAGAAATTTGAATTTGACCCGCATCAACTCCCTGCTTGATTTCGGGTTATTAACATAAATACGATTATTCATTAACGAGCAACCTACCTGGTGGTAAGTGGTCACCATCAACCATAGACCATAACGATACCAAAAGAATCACCAACGCATTACAACGATGACGACGAATAAGCGAGTGAAAAATAGAAAAAAAAACTTGCGTTTTCTCCTATCCTATGGCTAAATAATATTTTTTGATCAGACGTACAAAATTATTATGTTAGTTATGGATCATTACCATAAGTAGCAATATCAATTGAGTTAACCAATCCACATATACACATTGAAAGAGAAATAAAAAGACACGTAATCAAACGCTTCATCAAGTTACATCAAACATTATACAAAATTACAAATCTTAAATCATTCGCTTCATAACTCAAACTGCACATCCACTTGCCAGGGTTAAGTAATTACCTCGCAGCAGTATTTTAATTAAGCCTTACCTCAGCAAAAGTAATGGCGAGTCAGTACCGCGACCCATGGCTTGCGAGAGACGCAGCCACAAACACGTATAAGGGCAGATTCACACAACGGGTTGGTTACGAGGCATTTATCATTAATTCCTCGCAACACGGCTGTGATCCATTTCGGGCGAGATTGACGGCAAGGTCGGGCAGCGACAAGGTTGCGGAATGCATTGCATCTTCTATATAAAAAGTTTAATATGGACTGAATGATTATTTTATGCAAATAGGATACTACACATAATTATGTAACTTCAAACTTAATCATTGCAGATTGTACGTAGTGTATGGGAGGTACTATCTTATCTACTATACTATTAACTGTACTGCAAACCAGTTTTATGGATCATAATTACAGTTAAAATGTGGTGGTATTAAGAAACTATTGGTGTACCGAGTGTGTTCCATCCATCCTTAGGTTATCTCATGACGCATATTACATTGTATTTTGAACACATATACTAAGTGCTTTGCGCTCGAAGTTCGACCGTATTTCATTTAGGCTAAGAGTTATTTAACTTTTTCAACTAGTTTATTTTCTACACTTCTTTTCCATATCAACTTTATTTACATACACCCAATTGCAAGCTCTAAGGTGCACATATTAATGTATATACAAAACTACTACTACTAACTACTTTACGTTATTGGGTCTATATTCAGACCACATGCAAAAATTTTAATAATAGAACTTTTAAAGTATTTATTATTTACCTACATGAGTCATACAAAAAAAATAGGTATCTATTTAGAAAGTAATGATCAATAAATCCTACTTTACAAGTATCTACATTGTAAAATGTAACGGTGAGTGATTCAGTATGTTCGCGACTCTAGTGATATTTACGAGGGGGTTTACGAGACAGGAGCGGCGTTAGCCGAGATTGAGAGACACCAGTTAGGGCGCTGGGGCACCGCCGGATGGTTTAACGACCTCCTATACTTGACGCTCAGCATCACTTCAACCTCTCGTCACACGATATTGTTGCGAATTTTGTGATTTTGTCGCATCTACGTCCTAACACGTTTCCGCATTCCATTTGTTAAAGCGCTTACAAACGCCGCCCTAATTAATTGGAAATAAAGTTCTATACACTATTGTTAATGTAGCCAAGAATGTAATGCGGCTACTGAGGCGCATTTTGGTCTGTAATATATTTAGCAAATCGTCCTCAGTCCTGGACTAGATTTCAGATGAAGGAAAAAGTATGACAAAAAAATATTGGTTCTTGGATCTTAGCTTTTTCATCATCATCATATTATCCTTTATCGATCTACTGTTGGGTATATATATCAAGGGGTTTAGTTTGAGAAATATTTTTGCCGATTATAGACGGGGCATAATCGAGGCAGAAAATTGGCTGATACTGAAAATGACACTGAAATCGAATAACCTTTCATCCGTCGAATATATATATACCTTCTCCAAGGCCTTTGGTATTTGTAGATGTAGTTGTGAATGTTTAAACTACCATAACACAGGGATTATTGTATAGTTAAAATGATGGGTATTCAAATGTCTCTAAAAACTAATTTACAAAATACTAGACGTTGCCCACTATATACTAGATAATGTCGCACACGTATGAGAAAAGAACAGTATAAAAAAGTAGGCAATACCTTTCCATCACTGTTTGATAATCAATGCTCTGTTGTTAGACACGTACTTGAATTTGTCTAAAATATGCATCGTAATGGATCTTTCCTCAGCAATGATATATTTATTCGCGATAAAAAGTATCCTATACTACTCGTCGTCCTTTCAACTATCTCCAAACCAAAAATCATACTATAGCTACGCTCCGTTTCGCCGTGAAAGAAGGACGAACGAACAAACAAACAAACACACATTCGCATTTATAATTTGAGTATGGATTATGCTGAGGAAGCACCGATGGTTTCCCTTATACAACGTCCTGCTGCCCATAGAGTTACAGCTGTCGACAATCCCACATAAACCTGAACCTTTTCCACAGCGAGGGTGGATTTTTGAACATTTACCTCCAGTTAAATGAAGCTGTTATTGTTAAAGACGTGGTGAGTACTTTTCCACCCAATTAATCCCTCCAGAGCCGCTAACAGGCATGGGTCTCCGCTAATTGGCGCCACCCCAAACACTCGAGCGTTAAGCACTATAAACCGCATTGTAATCAACTCATCGTCCACCGTAGTTGGGGGGAATGAGGCAGGGAAGGGGGGCGCCCCGTGGTTTAACAAACAATAAACATACACGTTAAGGTGAACTATGTTTCATTTCAGCAGTCTACTTTGCTAACATTGAACCCTGCGATCACTGTTCATGTTATGAAATATTCTCTACACTTGTGTCGATATAGTTGATAGGATGAAGAGTACCATAGGCTGATTTTAACCGTGAAAAAAAAAAACATCTCGTTTCTGTGAGAAGAACTACTACTACGTATGCATGTTTTAGCCAAATTTATAAAAACTTTTTAACATCAAAGCGTTTTACCTGACAACTAATGCAAGAAAATAATCAACAACTTTTTTATTATCTGTTCAATTTTCCCACGCGAATTATATAGAACAAATGCAGGTCACTGAGTCAATTTTTTTGTATTAAACAGCGGGAAAATCCCATAAAAACATGTACAAACAAAGCGTCATATTACACGTTAATTAACAGCATTTTTATAACTCAGAGGCTTAAAATATACTCGTCTATAAATTGGCAACCACATCTCGTAACCATAAGATTTCCTACTGACCAAATGCGGCACAAATATTCCTTTAATATTGTTTATGCTGCTGAATATAAAATTATAGCATTAACAATAAAACAAAAATGTAACAATCCAAACACATGTAAGCATCAATTCACTTCTCACGATCCAATTCGAATCGGGATGCTTTTATTTTCGTAGCATCGTTCGACGTACGTAACTACTCAATGATTTAAAAAAAGTAAAAAAAGGTACATTTACCCCGCAGCGTCGTGGTCGTGACACCTCTGCATCCATAAATAACGCCAACAAAGTCTAAACACCACCGAAATTTATAGTGTAGTGCGGCTACTTGAATCACGTTGAATCACGACCCGATTGTATTTCGGTAACTTTGAATGAATTGGTAGATAATACAAAAGCTATATTTATCACGGTTGTAGTGATGTGCCGTGTAATCTTTGTCGATATCGATGATGTTAGTTTTTACTCTAGTAGGTAATCATACTGATTATTACGTTCACGTTACGTTCACTTATTTATTGCTCTATAGAACAATTACCAACACGATTAACCAGATTGGAGTCGACATTAAAGTACTGTAAAAGTATTCCAAATATAATTCTGGTGTTTATGGAAATGTCAAATCTTCCATTAAAACAGATAAATGTGTAGTGAGAGGAATTTCTATGGATTCTAAGTGTAATTTTAAAATCTTTTTACATTGTCTTTAAGTTTAATATGTTTTAAACTAACGAAAGAGGTTGAATTTATAAATTGCCGTTGTGAATTGAATGATAAAAATCACGCGTGATTCTAAATTCCATTTTTTCATCAATCTTTCATACACTCATAAGTTTTCACGATTAACATTTCCTATGAGCCATTCGTAACGTCATCGCCGTTTTTCGTATACACTTTCCTTTTCACCTCCATTCACGATTACCAAGCGGCGCGTGTATCCGTATACCTACCCGTGGAGGCCAACGAGTCGCTCGCTCCGCATTTGCAGACTACAATGTCACGTCATCTCATATCATTAGAGGATGAATCACACAGATAAACATCGAGGAAATACGCCATTTGAATATTAATAAAGTACATTTAAACACCATTGTGTTGTTGTGTAACGTAGGTATACATCATAATTGAGATCATCACAATTTAATGTTACAAGGTTATGGAAAATTCCGTAAAAGAGGAAATACTGTTTTACGTATATATCTGATTAACATGCAAACGAATCATCTGTGAATGCGTGGTCACCATTTCTCCTGTATATCAGTAACACCAAGGGCATCATCGAAGCGTGCTAATCAAGAAAGAAACGAGAAACTCTCATAAGGCTCTCCAAAAAAACGACGTATGATATAGTGGGTTGTTTTCGTATACTATGCGTTACTATTACATTTTTTACTTCATTAGCGAGTAATCCTATAATGATAATCTATAGAATGATTTATATGGTCGATCTTATTTTTATTCCATCGTTTGACGTACCGGCGAAGGTATTATAATGTGGCATTTAATTTAAAAAGCGTTAACAGTTTAAAAGACGTTTTACGTCATTCATATGTTACGTTAGCTAATGACATTTGGAGACGAGCAGTAAAAAATGGCAACGTTCGATCGCTCAAGAAAGGAAGCAATTATATTATTTACTTTCACACAAACACTGCGGTTTCGCTAATGGCGGCCTCTAACGAGCGAATACTTCAGATATACGTGTGGATACCGAACGGTTCTGGCGGTACTCAGTAGCCGACCGACACACGCTGGCCATAATCGATCGACGATTACCTATAATAATTATAAATATTATGTGAAAAGTGAAAGTTAAGGAAAACTCTATGTACGCATTGAGCTAGACACTAGATTTGTAATTTTTTTTTTACTATTGTAGGCCCCATAATTTGTTCCCTTTTATAAATATGATGCAGCCTACAAAGGTTAAAGAAAAGTTTTATGTAATTAAGTTATTAAACTAATTTTATTTAACAATGTGTCCATTTGCACTTTAATTATTGTTTCTGTTAATGAAAAATCACTTTGTTCATATTTCTTTGCCAGGATTCTTTGAGACGGGGTTGACTACGTACGTAAATCAATAAACATGAGCTACAAAATCGCAAAAATATTTATGGCTGACCCAATCAGGAATTGTATCCGGGACCGCGTTGTATAGAATACGTGTCGTAATTGTCATAGTAAGATATTTTAATATTATTTATGTATAGAGTACACAAACAGACGACGATGTGGGTTAGTGCTCACCATCATCATCATCATCACCGTTGATCGTTGATGTATGGGGTTCTTACACTTACACATCTGTGACTAACTAAAAAAAATATTATTATAAAACAAACTCTATTTAACAATATAGAAATGCACTTCAAACAACACTTCGATACATTAAGACATGCCTGAGGTTTCGGAATCAACAGATGTAATCTAACAAAATATCTCTAATTCAAATATCATAAAGATAATAATTAAATAATACCACATCACTCACATACCACAATTACGATAATATTATCACAATACAAAGAGTTATAACTCAATATTTAATTTCACATAACTCAAACAAAAACATCGACAACAACATCACATCACTGACACACTCGGGTGAATCAGTTCCACGAAGTGTACCCCGAGTGTACCGATCAAACAGTTCGATTATAGAGCGACCTTCAGACGAGCGGGTCCCGGCCGGGATCGAAGGGTTCGCTTTCATCCGGTGATGACTCATTGTATATTTTAATAATGATTCATTTATTAATACGGAGGTGTTATGAAACACTCAATTGGTTCAAAGATTCCTTCGTTACATTATTCGTTGAATAAACGATAGTGAGAATTATTTACGTTAATCATAAATTAATTAAAGTGGCGTGGAGTACCACCGTACTGAAGTTCATGGGCAGTAGTAACCACTTACTATCACTCTAATCTTCTACTCATTCGTCTATTATTAACAAACGGAACCTCTCAAAGGCTGTAGGGATTTGAAACTCAACAATGGTTTTATCAATATACAAGTTAAAAGTTACGTATAGCAGGAATAACACTAGGAATGGATTTTTTTTTATCGTAATCGGACAACAAAATGCATAAAAACTGATATAGCATATTATAACCAAATAAATTATTGTATAATATTTTCTTTAATAACTACGATTCAATGAAATGATATTGAAGATCTATAAAGCACGGAAACAGAGGCATATTTTCATTGAATTAATAAACGGAAGAGTACCATGAAGGAACATCGAACACCATATTAATGACTTTACCAATATTAAATTTTGCCGGGTCGTTCATAAATTACGTCATATGAATTTCATTATTCTGCCCCCCCCCCTCCTTCCTTATTGTCATGGCTGATTAAATTTGTGAGACACCCCCTGCCCTAGTGTGCCGTTACACAAATTCCCTGGAATTAAAACAACCGTTCCGAAATTAATTTCACTCATATTTAAATATTTTAATATAAATTTGAAATTCTTAAAAAAAAAGTAACTACACTAAAACGATTTATTACCTCAACCGTCACCTAACGTGTGACGTCACTTATAAATAACCCCTTACGATTATTGTTATTTATATCGAAGTTATGACCCAGTTAAGAGGTAATGGTGAGGGAGTGTGAATTAGTCGTTATTTAATTAATACGTTAGCTCAGTGTCCATTACTTTACGGATGGGTAACTGCATACTGTGTACACATAACTTCGTTATATTGTAACATTTGTAACACATTAATTCCACTGATAGCATTATACACGTCTGTGTAGTTCGGCATCGCACGCGTGTGAGAAATGAACAGCAATAAAAAGGTTGTCAATTCATTTCTACCACTGGTTGCTAGGTAACGCTTTTTTGTTAGACACTTGCTTGAATT
>DWPA01001050.1:0-20362 GCA_018251375.1 Calpodes ethlius
AGTGCGAACCAAAAGGTCCCAGGTTCGATTCCCGGCTTGGTAGTTATTATGTGACAGATAAATGTTTGTTCTCGGCTCATGGTTGTAAGTGATGTCTAATCAGTGTTGGCCAAGCATCAGTTCCTTACATCAATGAATTTTATAATTATTTTATTTCTTTATACTGATATGTTAACTTCAAAGTTATGTATATAAACATTATTGTTTTAGTATTATATGTGTCAGACCTGGCGTATTAATGAATAGACCTAGAATCGGAAGTTTTAATCCCTCTGATGTGATGAATAAAACTTACGCAAGCAAAGCTTCGTGTAACAACTAGTATGACATATAAAAACGGCTATATTTTCACTTATCTGTACATAACAAGCTGCTAATATAGATCTTTCCTCACGCTACATATTACCGGTCGCGATCTAATGCACAGATTACCCACTAATATGTGTCACATGTAACTGAGTTTTGATAAGAGATCGTATTTTACAACGTTAATACTCTGTGACAACGCTATTAGTTACGATTGGCTAATTCAAATGGATTCGTCAATCTGATTGTAAACCAGAGACAAAAATCATTACTTACTTAATGATACTTTATTTTTTTTATAGATGTCATAATCACTGTCACAATCCATAGGAAAAATAAAAAAAAGAAATTTTTAAATAACGTTTGAGTGTATATTAGTAATTTTGTAAAAAACAATTTGGAAAATAATTTCTAAACACTTCATATCTGGGCCCAAATAAATTTACTCTAAACGTTCAGAAACTAGATGAGCTCATACACGATTCGTTATTGAAAATAACGGATAGATAGATTGATTACGTTGTAGGAGATTGTAGCGTTCGGACTTCATATTATCACAAACGGATACGAACAGCAACTTAAAGCAGCAAAAAACTATCATCACAGCCCATAACAGTCCTACTGCTGGGCTGGGGTCTCCTTTCATAATGTAAGGGGTAAAGGCCGTAGTAGACCACGCTGGCCAAGGACGGATTAGCAGACTTCACCCACCTTTGAGATGTCTTTTCACATTGTTTTCCTTCACGCAAGTGATAATTAACTTGAAATACGCACATAACTTTTTGAAAATTACAAGTGCGAGATTCGACCTCACGAGCCCACCTTCGTGAAACCAACATTCGAACCACTATCATTGACCATTACCACCACTCACTGCTTAGACAAATGACGATGCTTACTCCCAGTCTCACACGAAGTACTTAATATTTTATAGTGTTCATAAAATTATTCACAATACATTCACAACGCTATCCAAGATAGATCGTCGTGGTAGAATCTCTCCAACAATACATCTACTATACGACGGTAGTCTCACTAAAAGCATCCTCGAGATACACTGCCGTTCTTCGTGACGTAATTAAAATTTTTAATTTTATCCGAATAAGGGTTGTCAACGTACGAGAAATATTATATTTTAAGTACAAAAATATTTATATAATAATATATATAAATGGCACTTATATGCACAGGATGAATAAGATAATTTTATCATATTTATTAAAATACGTAGTTATCAAAAATGTTATATGTTTTTCATTTAAATATTATCTACGTAAAATATTTGCATTGTACCAGTTAGTATTTACAATTTCATAGATTAAAAATATTCCTTTGGTTCTTTACTACCATATTATATTAAAATTAAATTTTCCAGAAAATAAATTGACTGTTATTTTTAAAATTAAAAACAGATATGTTTGACTGTCCGCGTCTATCTTCAAAGTGAACACGCTAAAGTCGTATTCACATATTACAGCTATTTTCATACAATGGGTTCTACATACCAATGTATAAAAATCCGAAAGATATCAACAAATTAATGATCAGCTACCAGGCTAGCGAGCATTATAAAAAATACATTAACAACCTCCTTACAACCTAAGACACTACGTTATTCCTAGAGAATGTATTGAAAAACCTAATTACTTTTTTACAGCGACACATACCAAGCCTGCCCCGATCTCCTCTTCCATGAACGCTATAAGCCTACACTACTACGGGGCTGTGTCAACAGTGCGTATCTAATCTCCAGGCATCGTTAAGCGTAATCGAATGATCGCTACTGACTGGTCTCTCTCTCTGATATACTTAAGCAATTGATTTTTGCTTTGGCGAACCTTTTACGACTTTGTAGCCTAGTTAGGGATCATGGTATGAGGAGAGGGATCTAACACCTAGTTACGCCAGATAAATGTTTATTCTGGAATTAACTAATTGACGTTTTATTTATTAAAAGTTTTTATTTAAGAGTCATAAATATGAGAACATGGTTTTTTGAAGTGTATAAAGAATCTTAACCCGTTATACAAATCACGAAAATTTACTACGTCAATAAGGAACCCATAAAGAACAAAAGGGTTTATTTATATCTTTACCCTTATACTATAAGATGAAGGCTTGTTCCTTATGGACAAAAGGGTTATATTGTAGGCCGAGGACTGTTCCCTCGGGACAAAAGGTAACATCTATTTGCTTACGTTTCTTTTGTTGGACGGTGACAGCCCTAGCGCTAGAGAGTCGTTACAGCGCGGAAGTGCTACGGGACAACGGGACCGGTCGCTCCCGGGACATTGTCCTGTTGATGACTTTGTTAATTGTTACTTAGTTTGCGGATTTTTATGACGCGAGTAACATTGTTAAGCGCGTGCAGATTTGTTTACGATTAGGTCACTAGTGTTATAATTGAGACATGTTTTTATAAGTCACCTTCTTATACAAGCCGCTTTCTATTCACGGTCACGTTCAGAAAGTGTATCCCAATGCAGGATTCGGTGCAGGAAACGAATGTTATTTGCCATATGTTATCGGGGGTTCAGTAGAAAAGCGGTTTGTCTACACACCCAGGTCTCTGTCCTATCGGTAACGCCTTTGATGTTCCACAGGACCCTATTCAGCGGTGACGTCTTCTTATACAGTCTTCTCTATTCTGCTTCCAGACTCAGGTAATCCTGTATTGCTTACTGGGAAGATCCCAAAGACTGTATATTAACAAATGGGTAAGAAAACAATAAATACTTTTTATTTTGTTTAATTGATCTAAATTCACAATATGTGTATTGTATAGGGCATGAATTCACAGATTAAGTTCAGTCAACTATAACTATCTCAACATACTAAGAATTGACTCGGAACCCGCAACCAAATCAGTATATCGATCGAGTTATCATATTCATTGCCGGACTATTTTTTATTGTTCCTATAAATAGACTTACTGAATTTGTTACTTTGATGTAGGCCATCAGTCAACCTTTCCTACGATTCAATGGCGACAAGCCTTTTATTTCAAAGCCCGCTGGGATTCGTACCATCATTAAAGTATTTTAACTAATTACCACTCTTATTTTACAAATAAATGTCATAAATATGACAAAGGTTAGAAATCCAGTTCACAACAAGATTTCCTTTCGTCATGAAGAATACCTTAGTCAGCATCGTAATACCTTAATATTATCCAGACTGTAACCACTCCCATCAGATAGAACGTTTGTTAATTTGCCAACATCTAACAAAGAAACTGGCAAATGTATAAATCACGTTCCCATTTGGTGGGGAATTAAAAAAATATATTAACGACAGCACGTACCGTTCGACATCAATAAGCCGGTGAACTCTGACCTAGTTCATTCATCTCAGCGGCCGTATATAGGTAGGTACTACGCTTGGATTTATCGTCTTCCTAGTTTATTAAACCCTCGCTATTAGCTGCGTTATAAATCTACCCCTGTTTGCGTATTGATGAGGAAGACAAATTTTGTTTTTTTATGACTGTCTCTTACCTTTGCGGAGTTTGATTCAAGGAATTTTATTAAATTCGTTTCGAAACTTAAAATTTAAAGACAACATAACATCTTTAAAATATTATTTTAATTTTGAGGCTGCAAAAACGCTTGGTCTACTAACCGCAGAAACACGAGCTGCAACGCTCGGACCGATTTCGCTCTGAGCTGCAAGCGTCAGCGACAAGCTTAGAAAACAAAACGTGTTTCACATTATAGGACATGAAACTGCGAAATAATTTGTATTCTTTGCTAATTGATATTCACATTAACATGACGACTGTGACAAAAAAACCCTCATTTCAAAGACTGTTTAGTGGCCCAGCCGTAAGCATTTCAGCGAAATTGCAACCAGCGCATAAATGTGTAGGTACAGTCTTCTGTACAACATTCCAAGCTCTCTACTACATAATGCCTAATGGTCTCAAGTTCTCAAGCCACTGAGCCTGCAGAATTCCTTCCTTATCTAATATCAAACGCTTAAAAATGTAACTTCAGACTTTTTCAACGAAGGCCTGAATAATAATTTAATAAAAGTCATCGAGCACAGACTTATATATTATCATTTTATATTTTACCATCTTTTATTATCTGGTGACTAAGTAGTAAGTGCAAGCTCAAAATTTGATTCTCAATTCAAAATTTGGCTCAGAATTTGATAAACACAACGCCATTTTTCAGTTGCCGTATAAAACCAAAACGTAGGTATACACGTAATTTCTATTTACCGTTCTTTAGCACACAGACGACAAACAATTTGAAATCTTTAAAGCAACGGTAAAACCTATTGTGGAATCGAATCAAGGTCTTGTTTTTCTACCTATTTTCGTCTATTGTGAAGAAAAAGTGTCCAAAAGAGCGGTTAGATGACGTCACGTCAACAAATATCAGATCTGTAGAAAGGCTTCAGAGCTGAACTAAAGGCCGAGGGTTCGAAACCGCCAGTCACGCAAGACATTGTGCGGCGATGAGTAATGGAGGTCCACGACAACTGGATATCTTGAAAGCTCGAGACGTCATTATCGACGGCCATTACAATGGCAGTTGTTCAAATACTTCTAAGCAGCTTTAGAGTATCTTGGGAACTAAATAAAGAAACGTTTTGCGTTTTGCTACTTTTTGTAGATATCATTTTTTGGATTAACGTTATTTCATTTTAGCGTTCTAACATGTAGTACCTATTACGTAGCAATTATTTTATCAAAGTAAACATCATTTTCTGCTTTATATCTGACTTTTGTGTCGAACAAATATGTCCTGACGAAATATGACGCACTAACAAAAAGGTGCGGAGGCGACCTTTGACATCCGCCAACGTTTACGCGTATAGCTTACGCTTTACATTAAAACGTTAAGGATGAGAATCCACCATAGATGTGTCAGGTAGCGAGGCGCTGTGCTAGGAAGAAGTTCACCAATATTTCCTTCATTTAATCGTGCGTAATGACATAATCTTATAGGTGGATTATTTCCTAGTACGATGCCTCGCTTCCTCGCACATTTCTCGTGGAACATCAGGGGCATGGGTTCAAACTACACCAGAGACTGAACCCGACAAAAATCACATCTACAAAGCCTCTCCGCGCAGTTGCATTGTCTCAACGCATCCGTCAATTTCATTTCATGACAACGCAATACCACATATTGCTTCACATTCGTGCACAGACATTAAACAATGTTTACATACATAAATCTAAGCACTGGTAATATAGTTGGTGATGGTTTAAAAACCTTTCCATTTTTGGAATACTCTTGACCGCATAAAGGGCTATTATAAGTGGACAAAGTGGTTTAAACCCAGTGGTACCTGCTGCAAAATACTTAGAAATAACTATTCTACAAAAAAATAAACAAGAATGAAGAGTAAATACAGATGAACATCATCCATAAAAGAAAACACATTAAATACCAAGAACACAGCTGGCTACTTCCCTCTTACTTATCGTCTTGTTCAGCTAGGGCCTGAGAGCCAGTTCTTTGTTTCTTCCTCTCTTTTCTTTCTTATCCCACATTACCTAAATCCATATTAGGTGGTGACCACTTACCATCCGAAGGAACAGTAAATTTGTCGACTATGTACTTGTATTATTATCCCTGTCCTATAATCATAGTACCTAAGTACATGACACTATCAAGTAATCGGATGACATACCAACAGCACTCAACTCTGAGAGCACTTCAACAGAGATACCTCGTTTGTCAAGACACGTTCCACAGTAGACGTAAAGGGAGCATGTAGTACACCGCTATACACGCTCATTGATGTTATAGGTACACGTTTACTGAAAGGGCTAGATTAACTACCGTGCATTCGTGCGCCGAGCGAGACGGAGCTATATGTAAGAAGGAGAGAAATGCCAAATTTCAGGAAAGCCATTGGTCCGCACGCGCCAACTGCTCACCGATAATCGACAACGGTACATAATGTATCGAACTGTATTCAGTTGATAGTAATTACCCTAACAGTCAATTTCGTACGTTAATTTAAAATTACAGTAAGTATTTATAACATAATATACTTTCAACAAGGTCTTTGAATATGAAGTTATTTTAATATGTTTGTAACTATAATTAAATTTAACAAGTATTTCAATATTGTCTCTAATACCGACTCTAATAATATGTGTAATTATGTTATGATTTAGTGAGTTACATCCTAATATAGATTCCCAAACACTTAAATAGTATTGATGAAATGGTGACACACTTTGGGATATGTAATTGATTTTATTATTAAAAAAAATTAAAATATTATTCATAAAATAAATCTACTATTAACGTGTGAAAATTCTTAGTCAATTTTTAAAAACGACTCAAATAAAATTGATATACCCTCGAAACATTTCAGTTACAATGTACCTCATTACGCGGTAAGCACGTGTGTACAAAGAGGCACGTCATTATGTAATCCGGCGGCATCGAGTAAAGAGCGCAGTGAAACAATGGCGCTCCTAGTTGAGGGTTCTAACCTGCAGTGCCTACTGTACTAGTAAAGATCTTGTCAACTCTCTTCCAATCTCTGAGGACATAATGTTTCATCAAAATGGACGAGCTGAAAGGCTATTTTCGGAGTACTTTGACATAGATTCGCCAAAAAAGGTGAAAAGCTTCTTCAATGCCGACGTTACATTCAAGTCACTCCTCCATTACCCACGTTCATAGCAGACGATAAGACAGAATTGCCTATTCATTTGCCTTTAAGATTATTAAAGTATCTCCAAGTTATCGGCCACATCTGATGAGTAAATGTATCGCAATCTGATATGAAAGTAATAATACACATGAATTCACTGGTCAAATAGTCTGATATCTTATAATAATCCCTTAAATACTAATTAGAACTAGGCTATTTTTTTAAATGCACGACATTGGTTTCCATCCACTTGTATTCCAATACAGGACTACGGATCTCTCCTCACACGCCAACAACATATTTCACCAAGTTATTCCAGGGCAGTTGGATTCAGAGTTCGAAATTACCAAGATTTGACAATCTCAAAGCATTACCAGTGAATACGATGTAGGAGTGAGTTCACGAATACTAAGGTTTTGAATATAACCAATCAATTCCATTAAGGAACATTGTAGATACAATACAAGTAAACATACACACAACATGACATTCAACGACGCCAGATTTCCATACCTAGTTACGCCGCTACGCCTAGAACACACGGTTACCTTAATATGCTAATGTAACGTAAACAAAGCCAATACACACGTCATCACCATAAATAAGTTTACGAGCAAACGTATTACTCATGGAAATAGTGTTAATTTTAACACATGACGTGCCGGTTCCACTCGCGGTGCTAAGATGCATTCGTGACTCAAGTGGGACAAAAGGACCGAGAAACGGAGATGTAGGACGGAAATATTGGGGATTTATTACGACCACAGCGGGCAAACTCGAGAGCTGAGTAATCCCAAAATGGGTATGTTTTTTGCTTTCACCGGTTAGTGAGAGTTATTTTAAAGGCAACGGCTAACGGAATTATTGTTTCAAGGCTCCATATACTAAGAACCCTTTCTCGGTAGTTCAGTAAAATTACAAAGGTATAATACCATTCATTTGTTGGGAATCTAATAAACGGAAAAGTTCTAATTTGAACAAAATATAAAAAATATTACAATAATAGTTGCCAAGAATGATTAACGTTTTTGATTAAAAAAAGTAAAAATTATTAAATACCTGATAAAAATTTTAGGGATCATGATTCCTAAAACAAAGCAATTCCTTAGTTTATGTGTACGAGTCATTGTAACCATTGATTTAATCAAAAGTAAACAGACACTCTGACTTCATTTAGGTTTTACCTATCTGATATGCTGACCAGAGTAAGGGCCACCTGATAACCACGCATGTATCCGCTACTTATGAACTCCTCTCTCAACCCCGAGAGCTGTGACTACTTAAGCAAATAACTCTATCACCAAGCACGAGTTGTACCGGGATAAAACTGGGTAGTACAAAGCGCAACGACCTCTAGCAGGAAAGGTCTGGCCCTGTTCCCTCATCCGTTCCAGCAGGACGCATCACTAGCAAAGATAGGCATTCCCGAGTTCATAAAGACCCTAACAATTCAGATGTTAGTTACACTCGTCTAATTTATAGGTTCTAGTTGCCTAAAGGAGGATTGAACAAAACTTCTACGAGCGTTATCTGTTGTTGTATGCCTAATCCTGCAAAATAAATTTCATTTAAAATCTGTAATTGCACTTTAAAAACATGTTATTTTCATGTTAGGCGATTAAATGACTTATCATTTATTCAACTAACCGGAGATCGAGAGAATCGAGGGATTACCCTAATATAACGCTGATGATATTTTGGTCGAATCTATCCTATCTCTAATAGTTTTCCAAGCTCCACTACACTACAGCACATGTAGTGCTGATGGACTACTTGCATAATGTCCGGAAAAGCAAGGAAGTCATTAAAAACGCTACGACAGTAGAGCGTGCTCTATCTGACTGCATCAAGTAAGGAACACTTCCCTTTATGAGGACGCAATCAAAGAGCGGCCCTATTTATACAGCCTTGCGTTCTAGGACGTGGGTATACCGCGAAACCTACATATTCGCTCCCTCCCCCCCCTCCAAGGAGTGTGGAAATATTAATGTTTTCTATTTTAAATCAAAAGTCTAGTCTATACACCATAGCTTTAAGTATGGTTTGAAAGAAATATATTCCTAGTTTCCAAAATTTTAAACCTCAGCTGAATTGTCTTTTTACGACAATGACAAGACGGTTTACGGAATCATAAAACATCCCTAGTAGTGAGATGGAAGGTACCTTCAGTAGAAGGCAATACAACCCGAAAAACAAAAGGAGGGTAAGATTAAAGACAGATAAAAACCCTTCTTGAGGTACTTTCATATAAATCAAAAAACGGCCTATTATCAAATCTTTTATTTTTTATAAGATAATAACGGTTATTTAAGATGATTTACGCTTATTCTATCCCTTGGTGGTATAAAAAATTCGTCTTATATCTATAATATTTATGTAAGTATGACTAGAACAAATTAATACAAAGAATTCGATCTCCTTCATTCGATCTCCTTTCAATCAATGCGTCAGTAATCGATTGTCGGAAATACAGTCATCTATGATATACGAGGTCTTATATTCCTGTATATGACTAATAAAATATTTTAACAGTACTAGTTTATTATTCCTACATTTAGTTGCAGCCTTATTCATTGTAATATTCTACAAACGACAATTACTTCGAAGGTTTCACGTCAAGTGCTGGGAACCTGAGACAGCAATTTTGTCTGAATCTTACAATGTAGACAAACACCTACGTAGGTTTCTGGTGACAAGTGAAGTAAGAATTCGTCACACTCATCACGGCGACCAGTCGAGCTATATCACTACCATTACTTCGTTGAAGCTTGGCACAGTCACGTCTAATGTATTTAACTGGAACTTCCGCCACAGATTACTAAACGGTACTTCCGCCTTGTTTACTAGATAATGAAACGATTACTATCCCACTGATAGCTTTAGTTAACATTAAATTTATTTACACACCTTGACCTCTTATGTGGCTTTGTTTAAAATTCTGTGGAAGCTTCCGTAGAAGTTACGGATGGGTCCATTGGGTTCTTTTGAAACTATGCACATATGTTAAATTTTTCGAGACATTATTATAGTTTCAATTCCTTTGGATAAAATAATAAGTGGAAATCTTTTACCAATTATTATTCCAAATGCTCTCGAATTTGTTTATTTCTGACTCCTTATTGGGTAAGGGGTCTCTTTTAAGCACAGCACTTGATCTAAGCGTATATTTACTTTCTTTAACGATATTTTATACATTTAAACATATGTTTGTACAATACACATACTTAAACTTAAAGTGAAATTTAAAATTAATATTTGTAACAACATTTCTAGAATATCCCTACATATGAAATTGGCCTCTTGACGTACTAATGAGTGAAGTTGGTTTGGAATTCCAAATTCAAATTTATTTATAATTGAGGAAGACGCTACATCATTAGATAGTTTTATCTGTGGAAATCGCTATTCACATTATCCATTTATCGTAAAAGACGGCCGCAATTAATGCCGCACAGAGTAGCCAGTAGTTCTTACGTAAGTATACTGGACGCTTATGTACAACCTTTTGTCTGTGGTCAAGCCAATGCGGTCGCCGCTCAACTGTCTGTGGTCTGATATAACATTTAACTTTAATTATGTTAAAAGCGTGACGAGGACCGTTTAAAAGATCCCTAATCTTCTTCATCATAAACATTACGTTTATTTTCTTATCGTCGTAATAATCGTACGTTGACCTAAAACTTGATAAACAGGTAATAATTAGTGGGTACAGTTGGGCGTGGTGGAATTTTTGATGGATGACTTGACTTGGTGACAAATAACTCCCCAATTGCGTTTTGGGGTAATATAACTTACACATAGTTTCAGTAAATACTGGTTCACGTACCTATTTATTTCTTATCTTAAATGGAGTATACTGGAGTTAATTGACCACTGCAATACATTAACATCTTTGAGTTTAACTACCATTAAATACTTACAAACTTTATACCTATTATGATGATGAATGCCTGACATATTGTATGTAAACCTATTACATGAAACAATAACGCCACAGATGCGTCCAACAGTTTAACAACACAAATTAAGGGAAAGCAAAATTGTTTAGAACTCTATTTATATAGCCAAGTATTTTTAATACTAAAATTAATGCGCATTTGGGCACAGCCGTTAACACAAACGTTAGCATAAACACAGACGTGGCAGGAACGTTACAATTATTAGGACTAAAAACAGTCAAACATTTTTTTAGGTCATAAACTTGTAGAACTGTATCTTAACGTTGGAAATCCAATAAACAAATAACATTGTCAAAAAATTTAGCAGTTTTTTGAAAGCTTGATCAATCTCTACACATAGACAAAGAACCATTTTGAAACGTAACCTTGACCGGCAGTCCAGAGGCTACAAAAATCACTCAGGGAACCAATTAAATTCCCGCCCAATCGTATTCCAATAAATTACCATCCAACCAACCGTTCACACAATATATTTAACAGCCACAAAAAATAACGATCAATTAAGCTACCTAAATAATGAGATTAATCGCACCATTCAATTACTACGCAATCAATATGAGTACAAGTTGCGACTGTAGTTAAAATTTGTGTATTAGTTAAACAAGAGTTGGGTAACGGTGCCAAGGCGGCTGGCATTCATCTCGATATGACGGCCAGTTATTGCCAAACTCGTTTGAGCGTTCAACTTAACAGTGTGGCTCCTGTTGCCAACAGAGCCAGACAAATAATTAACGAACGACCATATTTATGACCGTTTTCACTGGCCACGTTCGATTTGTTTACGTCTTATTATGCCGAATACTCCTTTCTCAATCTTCCTCTACGAGCATTTTTGCTTTGGTAGATGCATTTCCAACACTTTTCGCCTAAAGTGCTACCGACATAACAAATGGACCTGATGGTAATTGGTTACAGCAGCTTACGAACACGAAAAACCTTAGATAAGTCACCAATGTAAATACGACCCCTTTATCGTTGGGAAATATATGCTATATGTGGAATACACTCTAAACCCAAACGAGCTGTGTTTAGAAAAGTCATCAGATAGCTACGATACTTCATTTAACGCTCAAATGGATAAATTATGTTGCCTATGATTAGTTGGACGAGAGTTATGTTCCCAAAGTCATTGCGACCAAGTATTAACTTACCTATTCCGTCGATCAGTGAATTACTGAGTAACCTTAAATACAATATGCACACCGCGAAGAATTTGAATATTGGTTCACGTTGAAGTTCCCATTCCATTGTCTTCAGCCAAGAATGAATAGGTTCTTATTATTTATTAACTCTTAGTGCACTTAACCATTATCCATTATCCTCCAATCAGTTGCCTAGCAACTGTCAAGAGTCAGGTTAGATAGATAATTGAAATCGACGACTACATCGTCACTTACCTACACATTGAATGGTCAAGCATGAACTTCTTTCAAATGAAAACAAAAGCTGAGGATTCAAACTTACGATCATTAGAACACTGAGAGGTTCAACTCTCCCTCTGAATTTCTGCCCCGTCACTGCTCAAAAGTTAATTATCTAAGATAGCAGGTCCATGACGGGAAAACGATACTGAAGGGAAGTGATTAATTAATCTATAAGCGTTTGATGAGAAGTTAATTACTTTTCCGTTCTTAGCACATTTTAAATCATTACTTTTTGTCTTAGGTTTGGCAGGTGCTTGAAGCTTAATATGGTTTAAGGAACAGAGTAATACAGTCACAGCTGCTCATCCGTCGTGAAATTTCGCGTTTAGCCGTGTTACTAAGCTTTTATTGACGTATGAATTGTCATAATTATACCATCTCTATCCTCAAGCACTAGGGAAACTAGCCAATTTTATTTAGAAGTTTGAAGAATGTTTCTTTTTAAGGTAAATGACCGACAGACGAGCTGAAGAACCAACAGACGGTAAGTCGTTACCGTCACCCGTGGACATCAATTAGACACAAGGGCATGAGATTATCGATGCGTTTCCAGCCATGAAAGAAAACAAGTGAATATTATGGTATCTTGTGCAATCTGTATTAAACCAAAGAGCCTATCGAACCTTGTCACTGAGAGAATAAAAATGAAATCATAGAATTAAATTTAAATTTCCTTCTACTTTTCCGCTCTTCTAAAAAGAGATTTAGATAATGGTTTTAAACTGAACAATGTAATATAATATTAAGTTTTCTTAATGTACGAACTATTACGTACTCATTAAGAGATTACATTAATTGGTGACAGATAAACAAAAACAATCTTTGATAATAAAAAAAGTCATACTTCCAAAACTTTTGATATTTCCACATCACAAGAAAGTATCTTGCAAACTGCGATTGGTTTTGCGAAAGATTGTTATGCAACAAAGAGATCTCACATTAAATGACGAGTCTTAAACACATGCGAACGAAATTAACCTTTACATATTCATTCATCATCGTCATTACATCCCGTAACTGTCTCACAGCTGGGCTTGAGTCTCCTCCTACAATGTGAGGTGAAAAGGCCATAGTTCACCACTCTATCCAATTGCAGATTGGCAAACTTCACACACCTTTGAGATATCTTATCACGATGTTTTTCTTCACCGAAGCAACTGATGATTAACTTGTAACACGCTCATAACTTTTTGTAAACTAGATGTGCGCGCAGGACTCGCCTTTGAGACTATGGAGAACTCTCAGGTTAGTTTCCTCACGAAGTTTTCCATCACCGAAACCATTGATAATTAATTTGTATACAATCATATATCAATTAGTTATGTACAAAATACACGAAGTCTATGAACTGCTACATTCGTTAGGTACTAAAATAATTACAGGTCCCAGGAGTTTACGCAAAAACATTAATAAAACACGCTAATTGTATGTTCGTCGGTACATAAATTAATTTGTCGGTGTCGCCACAACTCCCGCTAGCTGTTCGTTCTGAAATATTAAAAAGGTTAAATGTCATCATGTAGGTTTGGATAGACGTTTCTATAAACCCGATATATTTGACCTGTATCGCGCGAATATTACCTCGCCGGACTGCCGGTCGAAGGGATGGGTTAGGTTCGCAGCGAAGGAAAAATTGTATGTTGAGTTTAAATTTCGGTTCACGGTTCTGATGTGTAATTTTCAATAATCTAAATCTCTATTTTTACAAGTAAACTGATAACTGAATCGCTTATATCTATAGGCAAGTTAGTCATTACTTTAGTTCAAGTTCATAATGTTCTCGAAGTCGTATGCTACCAATCCGCACTTAGTCAGCGTAGTGGACTATCGCCTCTGACTCTGTACCCCTCACATTGTGAGAGGAGACCCGAGCCCAGCAGCAGGACAGTTATGGGTTGTGATGGTGAAGTAATTACAGTTCTTATTTCGTTAAAATTCTTAGCTATTGAATAAAAATAGTGGCTTAAGTGATTACTTTAACCCAAGTTATTGCTTTAACTTCAATATAGATACTAGGGTAAGATGTTTTAACAGTTGTTAGGCAATTGTCTAAAGAGCAATGGAAAGATATAATATCAAAAACCGCCGTAAGTGTTTTGTTAATTGCACCTACGATGAAGGGAATCCATGTATGCGAGCTGTATGTTGCGATATTTATTTATTTATAGACTAGTGAATAACTATACATCCTACATCCAATAGACAGGAAGCCAATAAAAAAATCGATTGATATACAGAATACAAAATAGTTTTAAACAGTTTTGTCTTAGGTTATGTATAAAATATACAATGTCGTAAATAAAATCATGATCTCATCATGGGACCCCTACATTATTTAAGTAATATTATAATACCTAAAATGTTTGCCAGTACGCGTACTATGCAAAACTTCGCTGTCATATTATTTTTACAAAAAAAATCATCTTGAATTGACGCCCTTGTCGTTTATGAATGCGGGCTCTTCACTTTCAAGCATTATTATTTTTACCGTTACCTAACGGAAACGGAAGTAAACATATCCTATAAGTTTTAAATAATATTGTATATGCATATGTTTTATTAATAGGATATGACGAAATTTAAGCAAATCTTTATAAACCTTTAGCTTTTAGACTCGTTTCAAGTGATACGAATTTAATATTAAAAAAAAGATTATTAGGTATAGCAAAACTGTTATTACCAAAAGTTACTGTTGCTTTAATTCGTAATATTTCTAGGTTCTTTTCGTTCCTTCCACTCAAGTGAGCCTTTTAGCAGCGCATTAAAACTTTTTTGCCAATATCCGACAAACAAACTGTCTGTGCACCTGATGGTAACAGGTCATCGACACCCATGGCTATCAGAAACATCAGACATCCCAATACCAAGAAAGAAAGATGATGAAGCTCTCAAATCACCAACCGAAACACGACAAGACGTTTGGACGGTGATTCAAGCAAGAAAGTGGTAGCTAGCCCCACATTTTTCACAGAAAAATAATAATATCAGTAAATATTAATGATATGATGCTTTTGTGTGGCCTCACCACCTGCTGGTGTGAATCCACTATTCACTTATTGTAACACATACATAAATAAGGAATTTGGTAGTGTCCATAACAGAAACTGCAGATCTCACTGTTTATAGCAAAAAATCCTGTTTCCATTATACATTGTCATGAAAACAAATTGCATTGGACAGCAAAGACTCTTTGTAAAAAAATAATGATATCCAATATACAGAATGATGGATATTTAAATATATGAATGAATCAACCTTGAGCAACTAGTTCAAAAGACATCCCGAACTGGTTCGGTGAGACCGAGACCCGTCCTGTCCACAAAAACTTAACGTCACTGAATTTATATATCAATATGGTATTCAACTGCCAATTTATATGGACTTGCATTGTTGCAAAAACAACTGATCTTTTGTTAATGCTATTTATGTCTGTTACCATTGGTAGCGCTGCCATTCCCACACATATTTGTGCAGTAGAGCAACATTGTTTGTGCATATCTCCGGAGATCATTATAAATGTATTTAATTGTAATTCCCGATTTATTATCAGTATATAAATTTATCATTAACAGTTTTCTAAAATTGTTACTAACATGTCCTCTCTTTCTTCAAGTGGGGTAGAAAAAGGGTAAAAGGATCAATGACTCATATCTATGTTTTACTTTATGGTATCCAACCCTAGCTGTGGGAGAATCCTAATAAAATAGAATGCGAGATGACTACCGACAAGCTACAGGAATGTCATCCATTATTTCAACATAGTTGAACATCTACAGTTATAAACAAGGCTGTAAGAATAATTTAAGGCAAAGGGTTTAATTTACCTTTCATAATTTATTGCTGGACTACAGTATCACCTAAAGTTAGTTTTAAATTCTATCACGGAAATAAGTATTATTAGCAAAATATTTAGTTTCAATATTGGAAAAATGTAATATTTTACATTTATAATATTTTACATTTGTAATATTTTACATGTAATATTTTATATTTTTTGATAAAATTTAGATTAGCACACCTCCAAGTTAAGTAATGAATTTTTTTTTCAAACACATTCATATAACTCTGCACTAACATTTTTAATGACAAAGACATACATCTAATAATAATCAATTCATCAATTAAAGACATATCAATAATATGTCCCAAACATCCACAACCCAAAAACAAACATTTATTTGATAGTTAGGTCTATCTCAACCAAGATACAAACCCAGGACCCCTCAGTTCGGATATATAAGTGACAGTATTGACACTACTTGCACTGTCTACTTTAGTCACATGTAATATAACACATCCATGAGTCATCCAACTTCGATGAAATACTAATTAAGGTAACACTCAACACTTTAATTAAAATAATGGAAGAAAATAAAGCTATTACTTAGTACTGAAAAATGTTTATTCATTAAATGTAACTTTTAATCCACTTAATATCATTGTTTTTAGAACATTGTACGGGCTACATTAAAAAAATCTAATTAGTTTAATTTATGATAATGAAGTATTTAATATCTGATCAATTTATAATATTTATTTCATACTTTAATTGAATAATGAATGTAACTTTAGTACATAAATATTTTGTAAGATAGCTATGCAAGCTATACTTATTTATTTATTTACAACTATACAATCAAAAGCAAACTATTTCATCAATAGTTGATGTGTTTCTGTCTCTCTTATTGTAGTTATTTCAGATTATTTGTTATTACATAAATATTATAACAATTAAAATATCATACTTGTTACAAGCAGGTATTATATTTTAATCTTGTACAATGAAGCTTTATCTGGGATGATTCATGATAAAAGGAAATTAGTAGCATGATAAGAATTTGATAACAATACCTTGAATAATACCTTGGCTGAATTCCGACGTTTATTAAAAAAAAATTATAATGTTCCTTATTTGACTTTGGAGGGCGCGGTATCGACTATTAGTCACATGCAATTTTGGTTTCCCGTGAAGGGGATGCCGTCACCCCAATTCGTAGAAAAATTACGCATCCCCCTGTTAGTATGTTAGCTAATATACGATTCCAAGTAAATTTACTCCCAAGGTCAGTCGCAAACAGCTTACGAGTGTTACAATAGGGTTGAACTAACATACATTACGGATTCGACGTGTGGGGTCCCAATCTAATGCCTGAAGAAAATCGATAACATACGCAAACAGAACTCATGTCGCCTTTTTCAGCTAAACGAAACTCTAACAAGCATGTTTACGGCAAGTTTTAATGCAATGTCATTCATAAAACACGGTAATTACATTCGTAATCAACAAATCGATCGGCCCTGACGACGTCGGCCCATACTGTTTACGTCTAAAACTCGGTCAAAAACCCGTGCTGAAGTACAAAACACAGCATCCGATTTAAACAGTAAATATTCTCCGTTAATATATAGAACACCGCGTGCAAACGATAGAACGTTATTTATTTGTTTTGCTTACGAAAGCTCTGCCAGTTTGATGAACCCAGATACGTACCTCATTTTGACGATTGTATCCTTTGTCGTGATCAATCCTTATGCACTATTGCACACCACGCAACAATTGTTCACTTATAAACTGCATATTTTCACAGACACATTTGAACATATTTCTTTACCGACTAGCGTACACGTCTGGCACATTTAAGGTAGCCATTTTTGTCAAAAAGCACTTTTAGTTTTTCGTCCGAATCTCTCCCCTATTTCGGAAAGCACAGAGCGAGAGGACGCTAGCACCGCAACGAGACGAGTGAATTAAAAAAATCGCTAAACCGGCAGGCAGTCACTGTCCCTGTATACGTAGAAGTTTCTATATTTTATACGAGATATATGTCTATAAAGACTTTCAAATGTCTACCTAGAACCGCAATTATATCCCAATAGAATCTGACGGCCACATTACACACACAATAAATTCAATTCAGTAATGTCCGGAAATATAAATTTATAAATTAACAATTTTCGTCCTTATTTAGTACCGACTCGTAACTCCTTTACTTGGTCGTATAATACTGTGTCTGCCCGTCAACGACCAATCCGAAACCGGAGGTTATTGTTTTATTTCAAAATTATACTTGTAGCGCCATCTATTAAGTTCCTTTTGTATTAAACAAGAATGACTCATTCACAAAACGCTCAAATTGTTATATTTTTTTGCTTCTGGCAAACTATTTTTAAGAAGCAAGTTACTAAAAGGCAGATGTTACATATTTATAAAATTTAAATGCTCACAAGCAATACATATGACAACAAATATGGGCGTCATCAAGAATAATTGATTGAAACTGATCGCTCATTTTAATCGCAAGATAAGTGACAAGGTAAACTGAATGATTTAAGTTAAAACGTAAATCAAAATTTTAATTAGCCTGTTCGTTTTAAATCATTTTAAGCGATATGATTTGTGACTTTAAATATAATATGATATCCAGTATCATTGCTTTTTAATATCACAAGAAGAAGTAAAGGGACCAGTGCTTTTCTCATTATTATGTCGGTATATATGGAAGATAAGAATAAAATTACAAATATTTTGTTTTAGCAGCATAAAAGAAAACAATAATTTTACTTATAATGAACTAAGGAAGGACTAAATGAATAATAATTGTTCAATAAACGCAACCCAAAGCTGCAATAAATACAGGTATTCAATACGGTTATTATGTTCAATATTATGGCAACATTTAGAATCAGCCCATTGATTGATTGACCCACAAAATTGTCATTTCGCTAACAGTCAGTTTGACAGACGTGGGCATTCTGAAAAGAAATCAGTCTGTTTTTCTTTTGATAAACAGTTCCTTTTTCGAAAAGACAAAAATAATGGTGGGCGCAATGCCTGTTAATTTGATACCGAAATTTTGTAACGGTGCCATGGACAGCCATAATGGCGTCGAAGAGGGTGAGATTCAAGTGTTTGTTGGTGGTCGGATAAAATGCAATGACGATTTCGGTACAGTGAAGTATATAGGGGAAGTTCAGGGATACAAAGGTGTTTGGTACGGCGTCGAATGGGATAATGCAGGCCGCGGGAAACACGATGGCAGCGTAGATGATGTGCAGTACTTCAAAACTACAAAACCTGGAGCTGGCTCCTTCATTCGGCCAAACAAAATAGCACCATTCAGGACCTGCGCTGACGCTATTCAGAAGTACTACGGTGACAGAGAGGTACTCACAACATTTTTTTATTTACAACTTAGTCATTATAGTAAGGATATTCAGTAACAAAATATTTTATTATTAATAATTTTATTGTTGTTATATTTACATGATGACACACATTATTAGTTTATAATGTCAATGTTAAAGTTTTAAAATTGGTTTATGTGTTTAAACGGCTTGATGTAAGGAACTGGATTCTCCGTGTAATTGAGTGACATTGTATCTTGCTCCATGCCATCTAAAGTTACACCTCTAAAAATTTTGAAATCACAATTTTTGCCTCTAACCACAATCCATTACTATACGGGGTCTGATGTGCCTAAAATTAAAAAAATTAACTTATAATTTACAATACATTACAGATTTTCTACTGTTTGTAATTACAAACATTATAACCCAAAGACATAAATTTATTAGTCACATATCTGCTCTGTGGAGGAATAAAACTTTTTATCACAAATTTCAACATGGCTACTGGTTGCAAGCAACATTTACTGATTGTATTAATTGAGTGCTTGTATCATCATACTCACATTATGAATGTGAAAGTTTGTGAAGATGTTTGTTTATTTGGATTTCTGTCATTATGTACAGATTAATATACTTGGGAAACAGAGAAACCATTTTCATCATTACGATGTAGGATATATTCTATGCTGGTTGTATCTTCACTCGGGATATTTTTATGTTTTTTTTCAGTCCGTTCACAACAATATGTTAATTTAAAAAATTCTGCTTGAATATTTTTCCAATGTCATGACTAAGGCATAGGTTTGCCAAACAAAGGGTAGTTATTTGCTTAACATATGTTAAATATAATATTAACAGAAATAGATGTTTATTAGCATCAATAACAGGCACAAATAACAGTAAAAACAGGATATT
>DWPA01001051.1:0-20358 GCA_018251375.1 Calpodes ethlius
TATTTATCTGTCACATAAATATCTGCCCCGGCTGGGAATCGAACCCAGGACCCCTCGCTTCGCAGGCAGGGTCACTAACAACTAGGCTACGGGGCCGTCGTAAATTAAACAACAGGTTGAATAATGTTATTTCAAATGATTTGAAACCGCAGGAAAACTTTCACTAACAGTGAAATGTAACCTCGGATTACTTTGGTTTCGTCCTGCACAGAAGTGAGTGAATAATAGTAAATCACTTGCAAGTCAGAATTCATTTCTTATTTATCTATATTAATTAAGAAAATTATAAAAACATCATACAGAAATCAAAATATTGTTTTAACTTAACGTCTATTTCTGCCGTGTAACAATCAGCGTCTTACGTCAAAAGTCAACGTCAACGTCAAACGTAAACGTCAAACGTCAACGTCATAAGATGTAAAAAAAAAATTGTTCACGCTGCGTCCGTGAATGAATCGTCATTTAATACGCACACCGCGATGCTACTTTACTTAACAAGTAAATAATAAACATATATATATAATTAATTCTTTGTGTATTAAGAATGGTCGTTACTCAAAAAGTATTGCGAAAAAGAGCATAAAAACTGTAAAATAAAATGAACCGCCAAGCGTCATGCACTTAGCTGCACTTCAAGATAAGTGTCTTTGAGCAATTGCAACTTAAAAACCATCTGCCCTCCTTTCCACCTGATAGGTAAAGTTGTCAGTTTAACACTTACCATTTCAAGAATATACATGATTATACTTGTAGTTTCAAATATTAGGACACATTACTTATTTAAATTAAAATTATTTGATACCTCTTTATTGGCTGGAATTTGAAGTACCTATAGAATATTATTTATTAAATACATACAGTTATTATCTCAGATAATGATTATGTATGTACTGAAAATAAAGGTTAATTTATGCTAAGGACATGATTGATGAAAATTAAAAAAAAAATGGAAATGTAAGTGATAAATTAAATAATTTAAGCACTGTTTTAACCGATTACCAAAGTATACGTATTGCATGTATTATTTAAATAGTAATCAATCGAATATGTGACAATTAATCAATTGATATACCAATCAATCAAAGTCCCTTTATGTACTGCGAAGAAATTTAGAAAGTTGTACCTACACGAGATACAAACTATAAGATCGATAAATCAATAACACCAAGCAGTTAATTATATCATAGCTGAACTACAGTGCTTATCTATATTAATATATATTAATACGATAAATGCGAAAGTTTGTTTGTTTGTCCTTCTTTCACGGTGCAACACAGCATCCTTATGATACGATTTTAAATATGAAGGTAGTCGAGAAGATGACGAGTACCATAGAATACTTTCTACCGCGATAAAATATCTCATTTCTGTAGAAACATCCATTGCGTTGTATATTTCAGTCAAATTCAACCAAGTGTCTAACAACAAAGCGTTGCCAAGCAACCAGTGATAGAAAGGAATTGACCACCTTTTTATTGCAGTTCTCTTCTCAAATGCATGCGAGCCTCGAGTAACATCCAGTAAAGTATAAGGTGGTTAAGGCAGTCGCACAAAGCTGATAATTATGTTATAGCTGAACTATAGCGCTGATAACTTTATAACCGTAACAGCAATTACTTCAAACAATCCTATCACTCGATGCCGTGTTCCCTGTGGAGAGAAGTTAAATCAGATTACTTGTTTGATGCAGCCTGTTAAATGGGATTTGAAGTTTATCAAAGTTTCTGTCTGTTGTTTGCGATCAGAGGGAAAATGCTCAAGATACTCGTGATAGACTTACAGAAATTATAGAAGAGGCTTACGCTCCGCGGTCGAAATATTTTATGCCAAAATATTATATAATTTGCAAATGGATTCCTGAAATGGAAAACGATCTTCGCAGATAGACAAAATGTTTTTAAAAGACCATTTCAACGATATTACGACTTAATTGTCTCCCCTACAATTGAAATAAAAAATTAAAGTTTATTCTAACATTGTGGACAGACAGGACAGAAATATAAACGTGCAGTTGTAACTACGAACCCCTAAAAAGGGGTAAAAATTTTTGTTTTAACGCATTAATAAAAAGTAGAGAATATTAGGCGCTCAAAAATCGACCGTAATTTAATGTATCAAAGTGTTATTTCACATTAACATTATTTAACGAAGATTAAACTATGTAAATAAATGTATTTGTTATCCGTGTAAATTTTAATTATACCAAATTTCAGACTCCTACGCGACTAATAATGCGAGGACGCAATATTCTTAAAAGAAGTGCAAAGCTTTTCTCCTACGTTTCAATGTATAGATTTAATCGAATAGTACAATCGATCTGTTTATCTATTTAGTTGTGACAGTTTGTAATAGATGTAAATGATTGTTTCGTGTAGAATTGTAATGTCTTAGACTAGTCTGTATCCTTGAAGCACAAGAGTGTGAATTTGTGTTTTTCGTTCGAAAACTTTAGTTATATTTTTACAAAATAATACTGGAGAGAGAGAGGTCAGATCCTCGTTCTCTGTCGTTCGAATAGGTACACAATGATGGATCGAATCAATTAATTGAAGTAATTACACTGGAAAGATGTTGCCGACAAACTTTGTTCTTAAATTTGTTATTTGAGCTGAAACGTAATACTATTGATTGGTGGCTGTTCTATTTTATTCATAATTGTCGCACTTTTTGCGTATTTTTTTAATACAATGGACACAGATAGAGTGAAAACAGCGTAATTTTGAATTTAGTTTTAGTATTTTGAGCTGAACATTGGGAGGAAGTGTTATTAAGTTAAGATGTATTAAGACGTATGTTAATTAAGACTTTTTAAATCAAAACCCAACAAAAGAACATACTAATCATCTGTTGGTAAATTACATTATTATGTGGTATTTGTAAAATGTATTTTTTTTAATAGTTACCTTTATAATATAAGTTTATGTATTGTAGTACACGTATCTCCGATAGATATGTTTTCAACCAAGAAGTAACCATCACATCTATTGTAATAATTCTCATAGCTGCGGATTAAATTTCTTAATATTAATCCACTTAATAAATTTTAGTTCTACTTCATTATCGTTGTGTCTGCGGTTAATGACCTCCGGTTATATCTCGTCCGAGTTAGTTATAACTAAACTCGTGGCTAAGTTGTCTCAAAGTTTAGTAATGTTTAGTCCCAGACAGATGTCTAGACAACTTTTAAATAATAAGTGACGTTTCAAGTTAATTTTGAAGAGTGGTAATGATTGTATAAAACTCGTTCGTTACTCTCTGACTCGTGCATGGCGTCTTGCTAAAATGGTTTTTTTGTACATAAAATTCTCGTGTGACCTTTATACCGATTTTTATGAAGTTTTATTTGCATATTCAGTAGGTCTGAGGATCGGTTACTATCTACTTTTCATACCCCTAAGTGATAAGGGTTGTCTACCCTTCAAATTTTTAGTAGTTTTTAAGAAATACATACCCCCTATTTTTAATAGTCATTTCTGTAATCTAATAATTTTTCGTCCCGCTCGATAACTGATTAACTATCGTCGTCTTTATGAATGTTTTTCACTCTATTGCGATTAATTTTTCCTGAACTTATGACAATTATTTTTAATAAAGTTTATTAATATTAATAACAATTTATATGGCAAAACAAAGTTTGCCGGGTCAGCTAGTTATTTATGAGTTAATTATCACAATCCTATTTGTCCCACTGTTGAGCTTAAGCTACCTTCAATAAAATGGCTAATATCTGGTTAGACTTCAGCTTAGACTTCAATTTTAAGAGGACTTATAATAATCATTTAGATCACATAATTTTTATACGTACATATGTATCATAACGATAGGAAAACTATATGTTATATTGATCTAACATCCTAATAGTGATGTAACAGCAATAAGGTTAGGTACCTATGATACGAAGATGGCTACCCAGCCGGCTACGAAAATCTCGTCATATTTATAGATACTCCTCATTATATTATTAAGTCCAAATTGTCTCCGACCCACACTTACTGTTATTGGGCTAGCCGAGTTCCTGTGGGGCCATTGCCCATTCTCTTTAAGCCGTTCTATTACGGATACGAATACTGTAGAAAATAAAATGACACTGCAATAAATATAAGAAAAGTTTTGAGGTTGCTTGCATAACGTTTTTGAAAAATGGAATGAAATTTTAATAAAATATTTTTTAATTTAAATAACCGACAATTTAGCCTGACGGTGCACACATGATCATAACACCAAATATATCACCGATGCGTTGATAGCAAAGAAAAAAGAGAGAAAGAGAAAGATAGAAGTGGCTCTCAAGTGAGCAGCATAGGAAATCGACTCGTCCTGTCGAGAGAAATAATATTATATGTCTATTCAACCACAGAATTTTACGTACTTATTTTAACTTTATACTGCTGACTTACTAACTTTTGGTGTTTTAATGATACCTATAGCTACGTCTGTTTACGTAATAAAGACCGCCTCCATTTTTTGTCTCTGTTTAGTTTATTGCTTTCCATTTTCAATTTGTATCCTTTTTATTGAGTAGCCAAATTTTTGTTCGTTACTTGACTTTTTACAAGAATGCAATGCTTTTAATCGGCTTCTCGATGTGTCTTTTTATATGACCTGTCCATTTATATCCTATCCTTTTAAACATTCTAATTATTTACGTTTCATTCATTAATTTTCTCTTGTAGTATATTTGAGGGTAGTTTCGTTATTTGTTAACGTGGTCGTGCTATGGGGAAATACAGGGCTGTTCAGACCTTAATAAAATAAGTTATCATTAACCTACTTAGAATTAAAGTACTGTGTTGTGTTACACGTCGACTACATACGAAAGTAATAAACAATAAAGTTTATAATTTATTAAAACTTCAGACCGTGACTAATATTTTCTGCCCCGAATTCCCGAAGGCCGTATATTAGTATTCGGTATCACGAATTTTATATTACAAAGTATTTTGTTAGGCGAATAAAATATCGATTAAACAAATGAAAGTACAGTATTATTATAATACCGTTGAAAATTAATTGTGTAACTTGTTATTATGGCACCGATTATTGCATCAAGTTCTATTGTTACTGGTTTGTATAATTTTATATAAATATAATTGCCAAAACTTCATGTAAACTAAGTGCAGTAACAACTTAATTGTAATGTCGTAAATGTACTAAACTAATTTAAGCATTAATTAATTAAATGAATAGAATATCGAGAATCGATGTTAACAAAGTTTGATTCGGTTTTGGGTTAATGTTGAGTACATGTTTTTTTTTCAATCGATCTCCAAATAAAATATAGTCCACTTAAAGAATACAATACAAATTAATTGATTGCCATTATCATAAGTTTCCCTAACGAAGCTCGAGTTGTTAGTAAATTAAGTACTAATCAAAAATATATCTCGTAATCATCAATGTCTATGAACATGTTTCCAGTACGTCTATCAAAAGGAATACAACTAAACAATAACACTAAAAGTATCAGTGACGTTTTCTGAGAAAACGTGTGTGTGTGTATTCTCCGATAAGTTCCTGCACACACTAATAAACACAGGGTATTCACACATATGTAAAGTTACCGTAAACTTACATACGATTATTGTAACTTTCCCCGGGTAATCACTGGGGTCTTGCGCAACAATCAAACTCCCATCTTGTACAAGAGTCCCATGGGATGACAGTGCCATGGCGAATGTACCGTCATTAGAAGGGTCCACAAACATTACACGCATACACTCTTATATGTATATGTTCAAGGGTTTCTATTAATATGAACAACGTATACGACATCCGTCCGTGTAGTTATGATTTTCATCTGGTTTTATCTAATAGATAAGAAGTGATTCACAAAGTTTTAGGTGTGTTAGGGTAAATTAAAAAAAAATCAAAATGCTTTATAAGATGAATCCGAAATAAAGCGACGTGTTACTAGTTTTTACACTACAAAAGATGAGTTTTTCGTTTGACTAGTCATATACTTATATAGTAATTCATTAGTTAGATAGATAAGTTCTTTATGGCTTGCACTCCATAGAAGGTATAGAGAAATCAAACGAACTCATAGTATAAAACAACAGGCGGCCTTATCGCGATGTAGCGATCACTTCCAGGCAACCCTTAAATACCCATCTTCTGGGCCAGGGGGGGGAGACTAATCAAATATTTTGGCTAAGGGGAGAGAGGCAAATTGGTTTATTCTTCGCCTAGTAACTAGGCGTAGAATAAAGAACTAGGCCTAAAAACTTTTATGAATAAAAATACAGAGGGTCTTATCATTGTTGATTCTTAAAGATATTTAAATAACATTTATATAATTTACAGTGTAATTTTGTGGCCTTATACGATTAAATACATGGTCATGAAGATCCATTTGGCGGTGGAAATTCGATCGTAATTTATAATATCAAAGGATTACTTTTCATTGACAGTATCTAATATTTTTAGTAAGAAAATATATTCAGTTTGACTTTAACCATAAACATGAATATACGTGTAAATGTCATGCGTGTGGTTATGTTTAATGAATGATAGTGTGCGTAGTAAATATTTTGTTTGTAATGCTTTTGTTTGTAATTAGGTTTCTGCTCATCTCCATGTAAACATTAACGATGCTAAATTACGTACTCCTCGGTTCGCGTAATTATCGTTAAAGGGGTACAAGTTTATGCTCCACGTATTAATATATTAAGGTTTTAAACGCTCGATGTTGACGCTGCCAGCGCCGAGCGAATAGGCTTTGAACGTTGCGTCTTATAACCCTCGGGGGGTTAGATTGCTGAAAAAGCGGGTTGAAAGAGAATAGAAGCAAGGTGAAGTTTTATTTAAAATTTAAATGTTTTTTTCTGCAATTTAGGAATATTTGAATAAATATATATTTGAAAAGGAATAAAAATATTTAAACGAGCAATTCTGGTATATACATCAATGATTTTTTAGAAATTTTGCATCTAGAGAGTTTCGGGGGCGATAAATCGATCTAGCTAGGTTTTATTTTCAGAAAATATCATTTAACCGTGTTTTTCATTGAATAAAAACCTCCTACAATATCATTAGAATAAACTAAAAAAAAACCAGAGCAAAGCCCGGTCATCCAGGGTCTTATGTTTATATAATAAAGTATATGATATATAAGTGATACAATATTAATATTAAATTGGTCTATCGCGGAATCCAAAGTAACTTTGCTACATGTGAGATTCGAGAATAATTAATACATTAGTTTAGTGGAATGTCGCATAATTGTATTTTGAAGGGTAAAGATAGATAAATAGCTTCGTAATGTATGCGTACAGTAATACAACACCATCGTTTTTGTCCTCAATTTAAGAAATAACCCAGAAATTCAAATGTTCTCCAAAGGCGTCGCACTTCGTATCAAATACTAATTATGTAACGTAATCTCATTGTAATTCCCTTCTCTACTTCCTGGAACCGTAGACAGCAATCAGGTTGAAGACGCGAAGGTTTGCATTAGGTCCAATTAAACAAACACGCGATCTCCGTTAATCTTGAGAGATTAGCCTTAAAATGCCGCCGAGATGACTTCAAGTATTAGTTTAAATGTATATACTCGTATATTTAAAAAAATATGACAAGTTCCAATTTTTAACGATTTAAGATTTTTTAAATAAGATTTCGTACTAAAACTATTAATTTGGAATTCAATCTTTCTAATGTACTAGAAAACACTAAGAGTTCTCCATATTAATGTAGTGGTTAGTGACAACCCTAAATTGGCTCAATTCGATTTTCATTCATTCTGAGAAAACCAGCTGCGAGTCGAAAGCTATATACAAAGAAGTGTTAAGAACGAAAGTGTACTGAAACACATGATTTAATACCTAAACTTGAGAATGTATTTAAACGAGCTTCTTTACGAATCGATTGAAATTATTAATCAATCAATAATTTAACGTTTCATTATAACTAGATGCCCGTGGCTTCGCACGCGTGTAAGAAAGGAACAACAATAAAAAGGCTGTGAATTCCTTTCTATCATTGGTTGCCAGGCAACACTTTGTTGTTAGACACTTCCTTTAATTTGGCTGAAATATACATCGTCATGGATCTTTGCACCGAAATGAAATGTTTATTCGCGTATTCGTCGTACAACTATCTGCAAACCAAAAATCATATAGCGACGCTCAGTTGAGCAAACAAACAAACACACTTTCGTACTTATAATATGAGTTTGGATAATGATATCTTGTGGAGAGCACAATAAAGTTATATCGTGACATCAAAAACTATAAAACACATCAGTAAGTACTTGATATTTAAACAGATGACATCTGAAAGCGATAATGTTCTAGAAATATATCCAATTTGAATAACAATAGGACGGACAACGGGAGTGAATGAAGGTGTCTAGTTGGTGGTGATAGTTGAATGTCGGCCCAGATAAGTACATTTGCATTATCGCCCCTTATCAGTTTTAATAAAGGCCAAGTCATATAACATGCGGGCACGATCCGACGTTGAATCATTTGCAATGTTCTATTAGAATTTAAAAATTAATATACCTGTACATATTCGCACTTACAATTTTTTACAAACTGCGTAGAGATATATAAATATATATATATAATTATATATAGCAACATTCACTACTGCTAAATATTGAATTCTAAATAGAAATGGTATCAGAGTCGTCTCAATTAAATAAAAGTAATACTTAATTTTACATCAAAGGCTAAGTGTAAACAGGACTCGCATACTGAAGATTCTGTATTACTGAAAAAACATGTTTCTTGTGTGCGAAACATTTAATTTTCGTTATTACGGTTCAAGTTCCTAAGTTCTGTGACGGGTGGAGAGTGGAGTTCTATTCAAATTTAATTCATTTATTGTACAATTACAAGTAAATTAAGTTAATGTAGGTAAAATTAACAAATCTCAATAGCTGTGTAAGTTTTCAAAAATTACGTTGCTGTTACTAAATTATAACTATATTATATTCTCACTATCATTATTATTAGTAACAAGACCCTAAGCTCAATTTTCAAGACGTGACTCTAAGAACAAAAATTTCAGTGCCTTGTTACTTTTTAGATCATTAATTTAAATCAGCTAGACATACCTATTTATATCACCTATACAATCTATGAACGTTAAAGTATTTCCTAGTTTTGTAACTGTAAGGGTAATGAGATACACAAATTTCGTGTTTCCATGCTTGGTAGAGTGCGTAGTGCGTTGCATCGTGTTGATTTATTCGCTAGTTACGTTGTGTTTTGCACGGTACATTCTTTATTGTTACGTTTGTATCGAACAAGCACTCTTATTGTTATTTTTAGTTGTTATCTATGTTTGTAATGAAACTGATTCAAAATTGGGGAAATTACTTTTGTAATTTTTGGGTAACTTCGGGAACTTCGGAGAGTTGAGGGATCTGAATTATGAAGATTTTGTTAAACATATCGAATAATATATTAAATGAATTGGCTCATTATGAGACTCAAAGATAATTTTTGTGTATGTAATTTTTAAGGAGTATTTTTAAGACGATTCAAAGAAATTTGCAAAAAAAAAAATTGACCTATTTCCGAAAATACTGTCCGTTAAAGTTGAAAAATAATAGTGCTATAACCTTTATCTTTGTTTATGAGTTGTTTATAAGTATCGAACTGTTAATTTTTTCTTTGGAAATAGACGATACCTGGAATATAATACATATGGGACATATGCATTTGGTTTGGTAAATTTATTTCTAAAGATAAGCTAAAAAAAAACATAAAATTCCTGTATTGTCTGAGGCTGGTTTTGCATTAAATGTGTTTACTTCGCTTACACTTTAAACAACCCGTCACCGTTTTACGTATTTATACAATTTCTCTAAGCACCATTTTAGCGCTGCGCGCTGCAATGCGCCGTGAGAATGACATGAGATTGAAACGTGATCTGTCGGCAAATCTATAGAAATGTCGCTCAATCTGAGCCACTCCACGTGTTTGCACTCAACAAACACATCTCAGCTCCGGTACTTCTGAGATAGCTACACCATGGAGCGGAGAACACAGCTCTGCCGTTCTGACAATTACAGTCGACAAGCTTTGCCGTCTGACAATTACAGTCGACAATTAAATTTACTGTCACCGTAACTTAAACTGTTGTTGAACAATGCAAGATGATTGAATAGAGGGACAGTATACCTCATTCAGTTTGAAGGATATCTGATTTCAAAAATAGAATATGAGAAGTTGACAAAACTATTTTATAAATTTAATATTTTTTTTTGTATATTTTTTTTTACTATGGCCTATACCCTCACATTGTGGGGGGAGACCTAAGATCAGCAGTGGGACAGTTATGGGTTGTGATGAGGCCTAAGCGATGATAGCCTTTATAGACCGATAAATGGTCTCCCGGCCTGGTTCACATCCTGCATGCACTTCTAATTTAACAAAGTAATGTGTGTATTACAAGTAAATTGTCACTTCCTTCGGTGAAAGAAAACATCGTGAGGAAACTTGCAAGTTCTTCACAATATTCTTAAAGGTGTGAAATCTAAAGGAAATGTGCACTTGGCTACCGTGGTGGACTATGGTCTGTACTCTGTACCACCCAAAGTAAGAGGAGGCCTGGGTCCAGCAATGGGATAGTTATAAGTTGAGGTGTAATGTTTTGTAAATTTATATTTATTGGGATGATGTCTCCCAAACTGTCCCTTTCTCTCTAAGTACATTATAACCGTCGAGACATTATTCCCTGGCGTGCCTATAGATGCTCACTGGATACTGTATCATCAACTTAACCTGGTTCATATCTTGAACACAAAGAATACATTTTACATAGTTACTTGCCCTTTAGAAATAAAACGTTCCTAGCAAAAATATATCGAATCACTTTTTCCAAGTTTCTATCAGTTTTGGACAATGTGGTAAATGGTGAAGTATAGGTTTATCAATAACAGCATATTGTAAGAGGCTTCGGGATAGTTCATTGTTCAAATACAGATACGATAAAATAAAATACCGTCTTATAAATATATGATACATTAAAACATATCACATCGAGCTACTCCATTCCATCTCTCATAGAAACTTGTTGAGCTCCGGCGTGACGGCGAGAGTAACATGTAGTGGTTCTAATTTAACTGGCTGGCCGTCCTTGACCTATTTCTCAGTGCCTGGGGTCGCTGGAAATGTAGAACGAAAGGTTTATTCAGGAGTATTGATGGACGACCATTTATTTATGAATATAATATTTTTTTTGCCCTCAATTCAGTAACCGCTGCAGTGCGCGTGTATTTTTTATACTGGAGACTTTCCCGAACATTCGGGTGCATTCGGATTAGTGAAAGTGGTCTAGTAAAATTTCGAAATTTTTGTTTACCGTGTTTCGTTACCGATATTTTTAGTAGATCTTTCTTGAAATTCATGGTCATCACACCATGCGTACAACATTAAATTGCGGAAGAAAAAAATTGTGCTCATTTTTAAATAAAGCTAAAATTACTTGTTTATTGAAAACTTCAATGAAAGATTAGAATATTCAACATAATTGTTACAATAAAATGCTGAAATATTTGCGTGTTACCCGCAGGAAAAATAAATAAATAAAATTAAAAACATTTACATTTTTTCATGATTAAACTACTATTACAAAAAAATGCAAGGAGTACAACATTGATTGCAAATAATATCTCGGGCATAATAAACAATTCGATATTTCGCAGTTGCTGTTGGCAACTCATTTATATATGTGGCAATAGTATTGTGGCCGAGTTCGTTGAAAGTTGTATTGTATCATGTCGTAAAGTGAAATTCATTCCCTCACGTTCAAATATCTACCAACAATAATTCCTGCTCCGAACGGACCTACAGGTTTCCCAACTACGAGAGCATGTTAGACACGTACCTCTTATGAATGGTTCGAGATTTATTCATTTGGCAACGTTTAAAAATTAGTTTTATGTATACTAGATGTTTTCCACGACTTCGTTCGTGTGTGATATAAGAATTAAAAATTAAAAAATCCGATAAAAAAGTCGTTGAATACTTTATTTAGTTTAGCTGAAATATACATCGCAAGGGAAGTTTCTTTGTAGAGAAATAAGATTTTAATTCGCGGTGAAAAGAAGCCTATGGCACTCTTCATCCTCTTAACTGTCTCTGTATCAAAAGTCACATTATAACGGCGCTTCGTTGCACCGTGAAAGAAAGACGAACGAACAAACACACAAACAAATTAAACATTTACAAAATTCATCATTATCACAACCCCTAAGCCACTGCTGGGCTCGGGTCACCTCACACAGTGTGAGAGGTACAGGTCCACCACGCTGACCAAGTGCGGATTAGTAGACTTGGCATACCTTCGAAAACATTATGGTGTGCAGGTTTCCTCACGATTATTGTATGCAAAGAATCGGCAATCTATTTATTTCTGAAATGTATGCTTTGCTAGTATCGTACGCATACACGATGTCAACGGCGTGTCTATAGCCTTCTTCATTTATCGTCTGAAGTCATCATCAATATCTATTTAAATGCTAATTTGCGTGTATGTCCATTACCGCCCTTGTCACCTCGCAAACAAGAATTAATAGGCCGGCGTAATTCTTATTGAAACAAATGGAAGAGAAATGGTAAAGAAATGAACATTTATGGAGCCCTGGAGATCTTTTTGCTTATCGAAGTTGAATACTTGACAATAACACTACCCGTAGGTACTCTTAAAAGGTATTATAATCTGTCTTCCAAGGTGGTTAAAACATCATCTTTGTATTTAAGGATCTTAGCAGCTTAGGATTTGTAGAACATGGGTTTATTTATCTAATTGCCTTATGACGTGTAATTTTTAATTAAGTTAAAGATTGGTGCATATATGTATCGCAAAGAAGATTATAGCATTGCTGAGATGTTTATATTTATTTATTTATTTGATAAAGTTACACCAACAAAGTAAACACTGCGGCATGCAGATAACAAAGTAACATACAACCATTTTGAAAAGCGTTACTTCACTTATAGGTGTAAACCACGAGAAAAGTTAGACAACAATGCAATATTGTTAAATAATAAAGCTAATTGAAATAAAAATTATAAAATTAAATATTGAAAATTACATAAAATTAAATATTGAAAAAAATATTGATGATATAAAAAAATATTTGTCAATAGGAATATGATCATCTCCGCATATGAAGTCATAGACAAAAGCTAAGTTAACGCTTCTTGTACCTTGTCCCACGTGGCAAAACAAATGACAAACACGCATAACTTTAAAACAAAAAAATATCGACAGGGAATCGGACTTAGGGTCTATCGCACCGTGTGAACTAATCTATGTGGTCGTAAACAAAGAACAATACAGTTATAAAGAGATTATCAGTTGAATAGTCGTCCGGGCGAAACTAAAAAATCATTTCCATGACGGTGACATAATAAACCTTCATAATATCTAAGTGTAATTAAATTAGAAACGTCTGGTTTAGGTCTGTAAGGAATTGACCGTGACGTCATTCTAGGAAATCATTTGATTCAATATATAACGTTTTAGTACTTTTTAATGTAAATAGTCGACAATAGAACTGAAGAGCCATCTGTTGGTAAGTGGTCAAATCGCATGAACCTCAGTACACTGTTGAACACAGAAGGCCCGTAGCCTAGTTGGTAGTGACGCTGCCTGCGAAGCAAGGGGTCCTGGGATCGATTCTCGGCCGGGAAAAATATTTATGTGACAGATAAATATTTGTTCTCGGGTCATGGGTGTCAGTGATGTGTTATTTATGTTGTCCATGCCACCCGCGACACAGGGAATCCTACTGCGGGGATATGAGTGTGTTATAGTTAAATTAATGACGCACCTTACAATTTTAGGCCGTTTTTGTGCAACTACAGACCAGCTTGACTCATTGTTACATAATGTTTAATAATTCATTAAAATATTAGATATATTTTTATATGCGAAGGTATAGTGAATCATTGTCATTGAAGGTATGTATATTTAAAGTTCATTTCTACAACTGGTAGAAAGTAAAGTAATCTATGTCACTGAACTGCTAATTGGTCTGTGGGGGTTATCACGCATAGCTTGGCCGCCATTTTAGTCATTATACAAGCCTAGTGCTTGGTAAAACATTTTTTACGTCGACACTGGTGCTTGCCTGTGTAACTTGTGATAAAAATATAAAAGCGGATCAAGGTCTGTTTTTATTGACGATTTCCCTCCATTACAGTATAATGAGAAGTAGTTATCTATTTAAAAACACAAACGATACGTACCACATTTCTTACCGCCTTCGCTTCACTTCGCGAAATATATCGAACATTTCTACCTGCTCATTTAGGTACCTAACAAATAAATTGATAACACAAACACAATTTTATTTAGGTATATACTATGTGATGATTGATATATATCGACATAATTTCTTTTAATTAACCGATTTAAGTGAAAAATGTTAAGTAAGGCCCATAATTTAATCCTGAAAACTGCATTAAAATCAAAATTCAACCGTTTCCGCAATTACCGCGTAAAAACATACAGACGTACAGACACAGACAAAATGTTAAACATTGTTTTGGGTTCTCTTCCGTATTTGAAGGCCCCCATTATGAATATTTAAATATATTTGCCATATACAGACAGCGATCAGTTGCAGTTTTATTGTATGTTAACATTTACGCCAAGTCATTGTTCAATAGGGATATTGCCAACTACAAATTCAATATGATTTAATTATGAATTATGTTTAATCAATTAACAGGCATATGCAGAAACGAATTTTAAACGATAACACTACTTTAAATCTTCACGGTTCATTACATTGTTGCGCAGAACAATTTCAGGCGATATTTATTTTTATTACAAGTATTTATTATTTACTTGAAATTCCTTTCTATCGCTGGTAGCAAGGCAATGCTTTGATGTTCAATACTTTATTTAATTTGACATACGTTATTTAATATGGCTGAAATATACGTCGTAATAGGTCGTCCCACAAATATGACATGGTGTTTCGCGGTAAAAAATATCCTAATGCATTCTTCTTCCCATTAAGTATCTCTACGTTAAATTGATACCATAACTTTTCGTTGCGCCGCGAAGGAACGTCAAACGAACGAACAAAGAAACAAACACACTTATTTATTTATATTATTGGATTAAGTGTTATTATTTTTTATTGCTGTTATTATTTACTTGTCATTTTATGATAATGTTTATTTCAATTAATAACTTTATGCAATTAGTATGAATGGTAATATTTAAGATATTAAAGTATAATTGTTAAAAAAAATCAATCATAATAAATAGAGTAAAAAATGTAGTTCACTAAAATGTCACCGATTCGGAGATGTAAAATTTTTGGAAAATTCGACATCTTTATCTACCCTACTTTCTGTAGATGACCTCACAAAAAATTGCATTTTTTTCCAAGTACTCTGAGATAATTAATGTATACTACAAGTATGCAATTAAGTTCAAGTATAAGAGAAATTCAGAAAAAAAGAGCTTATTTTGGTTATTGATTTTCTTATACACAAATTTTCCATTAGGTCATGTAAAAAATGTACCGGGAAAACAATGCATATGACATAAAAACTAGCCTGTTCAATTTATATTCCTTAAAGGTTAAAATACATTTTTTTTTTAAGTCGGTACATTTTTTTGTTGTTTTATATTGTCTATGAAATTTATTAATTTAATAGTTAGTTTACACAAATAATACGGTTGTTATTTATTATACAATCAATTTGGTACATTGCCTAATTTTCTCAAACTTGTTTAAACCTAAACTTAAACACTGATCTCATTTTGTAACGCTGCTAGTTTTATTTCTTAGGTGTATAAAAAATAACTGACAGAATGGCCATTGTTGTTTCTCAAAGGAGTTTTCATTCGTTATAGACAACGCTAGAGTTTTGCATGACAATTTTAGGACTGGAGGCAATTGTTTTCTTTTCTCCGTTTACGTAAAATGGATGAGAATGGAGTTTTCGCAGTACCACTATACAGCTATTTCTAGTAGAAGTATATCCAGGTATTACTAAAGATATGTACAAGGTATTACTGACGTTCGAATGTTATCTTCATTCAATAGACTTTTTAATCAATTTATGATTCGCTAAGAACTTTTTGTGTTAATCGTCTTATTGTTAGAGATGTTTCAAGGCTGGTTTTTAAGATTCCGCCTTCAAAACCTTATTCGTTCGTCATGCTTGTTTGTCTGTCTGTCTACAGCATAGTAGGTACTCTTATTACTGAAATTTTGCATCGGAATACGACAAAAGGGGAATAAAATATTTTTATAGGGTTCTTCTTTTATATGCAAAGTGGGGATGAGTTTTATTCGCATAGTATGAGATGTTAATGAGATAGATTTTCAAAAATAGTATATAATGTATATGTAGAAATATATATATAATAATATTATCGGTTTATGAACAGTGTTTTTCAAAACAGGAATCGATTTACAAATAATTAAATTTTAAAGTTTAGCATTTTTTGGTTAGGATCATTGCCCCCCCCCCAACTTTTATTGTTAATATTACCTACATGATTTTTAATGAGCTGTTAAAACAATTCATTAAGAATGAAAAGTTTGTTGACGTCATACATTTTACAACATGATACCACACTTTGTTGTGTTAAAATCTAAACAAACGAACGAACAAGAAACAAACACACGCTAATAATATAAACATTAAAGGCTATCATATACATGGAACTGGCAGGTACGCTGAAGTAATCAAATAAAACTTGTATATATCGTAGTAAGTTACTTACGGGTTTGGTTCTTGTACTGTGGAGTCACTTAATCAACAATTTTATTGTTAACTTGCCCCTCTATTCAAGAACAATGCTTGTCAAAGTAATAGAGTAATGCAATGCGAAGAAAGCAGTGCACTTATCAAGCCATTCATTTCATGAAGAACACTGAAGCATTACTTCTGTTTACAGTCCCGTGATTGGTTAATTTCATGTGGTTATACCTAACTCTAATTTTTGAAGAATATCAAAGACAAATTGAATTTTCCTAAAATAATAAAAAACCTTTACTAAATAACGCTGAATCATATCCGTTAACTTGGATGTTATAATAACGAAAGCGGCTATTATCCTTAGCACCAGATTTTGTCAAATTGTTTTGGTGACATTACAAAAATTTTGGTGAAAAACACTTCATAATTGCTTTCTTTTCACATAATTTATTAATATAATTTATTATAACCAATAATGTTTCACGTGATCATAACAAAGCGGTTTTTGATTGTTCGTTTGAATTTCGAAACAAACACACAATTCCAAGGGTTCAAATGTAAAAAAATCTGAAAAAAAATATATTTTGAAGTCGATTAAAAAGCAGCCGGCGTATTTTGTTAAAAAAGAAGGAAAATGTTGTATTTCGAAACTTTACTAAACTAGGTTTCTTAAAATTTTGCGCCGTAAATATACAATAATTATAAATAAACAGTATCGCTTTAGTAAGCGTGCTAACAATGACACTACAAAGATGTGGTTAACAGTTTAACACGACTATTAATGCGTTAACCTACACACTAATTAACGGGAAGTAACATTTTGTATAGAACTTGGTAAAGGCCAAGCTTAATTCATATTTGGGCGCAGTCATGGCCACTAATGATAATGAGGTGCAGATGAAGGATATTAGATATAATTTGGCTTTGCCATATTTACATCATAAAAAAAACTTTAAAGGTGATATTTACTTCGACCTACTTTTTAAGTTGGCAGATTATAAAGCAAAAATATTATATAAATATTATTCGTAACATTTTGATCGAGTTCAGTTGGAAATTCGGAGAGGTATTTTTCGTATATCCAAAACTCTGAGATTCGGATACCTACATAGTTTTGTAACATTTGTATTTAATGTTTTAGTAGGGCAAGGGAAATACCATTGCTTTGTTAATTAACATCCGGAGATAAGCTGTATCCCCCGAGGGATTCACGTCATCAGTATCGGGGTACTTTACCTTATAACGGGTGAGTCTATCTTATGCTTTGACCTAATGACCTAAGACTGCATCTGTCACAGTATTAAACGATTTTCATGTATGTACATTCATGTATGTAAAGAACTGGAACCTCAACCGGAACAGGATGAGTCATTTGGCGGCTAACTAAAACACTTTTTTTATTTAAATCACTGAAAACATGAGTGCATTATAGGATCTTTCTATCCTAAGTCCAAACTAGTCTATTTTTAAACTTTTACTTACAATTATAGCACATTGATAAATCTATATGGTATCTGGTATCGAAATGAATGTTTGTCTGTACCTTCTTTATAAAATCGTGAACTACGAATGATCACGTAATGATCTTTAGCAAAGTTACTCGTATTGTGCATGGGACACACGGTTTCTGAGTTGGTACGACCAATTTTCGACAGATGGCGCCACATTAATTGTGTAATGTCTTTCCTTCATTAAAAAAGAGATATCTTGCCCGAAATACTTTGAGAGTCCCTGGTTTAAAACATAGTGTAGTTAATCGTTATATTCTTATCTATCTTATCATTGTAATAAAATCACTGGATAAATCCCACAATCTTTGGAAAGATGAATTAGATAAAAAATTGAGCAATTATGGGATACTTCGGTTATTATAAAATACGTAAATATTACGTGAAGATTTTTACCGATATTTCCCGCCTTAAAAACACCGATTTTAAACGATAAAAACTGAACACGTATAACCCTGACCTATTTTATTAAGTAGGTTTTATTTAAACATTCTATAAAACGCGTCGCATTTACTGAAAGCTTAAGCACACTTCTATCCACACGTTTCTAGGTTATGTGCGATCGTGAGTGAAGGAGTCGCTCGAAAAATACGAAAAGCTGTTGTCTTTTATATGAGCTGGGGATTTATAAAGTCTTATTTCAAAAACTGTTTTTTTTTTATAATTAGGTTGGAGTATAATATGCGTGTAGCCCATTTGGTAGCGATCCTGTTGAAAAGCAACGGTCCTGCGTTCGGTTCCCGGTTGGTGAAAATATTGTAACAGTTAAAATTTAATAAAATGTTAGTTCTCGGGTTATGGTGTTTGCTGTTGTCCGTGTCTTAAAGGTACTGGGGCATGAGTCCTTCGAGTAGATTATAAGCACGAAGATCACGCAATGGGAAAAACGTATACAAATCTCGCCTCACGGAACTTGAAGTACGAATGTACTAAGGGTTATGTTTCTGTGCAGTAACACTTAATATTATTACTTTAGATTTATTGGCAATTATAAAACAAGGATCGTTAAATTAGTATGTGAGAGACGTATTTGTTTAAATAATAGCTAATCTATGGCATAGGTTAATTAATTGTAAGAATTGATACGTTTAAATATTAGCGGAACTCAACAGCAGACGAAGAATTATTGCCTTATTTGCCGACAATGTTGACACTGTAATCTGGATTATGTTGATTCTTGTAGCTATGGGTACGCAACCTTAACAAAACCAGCGACTAAATTGTGTACTTTAAATTGCTTTGGACCGGTATATTAAATATACTTTATCTATTTTAAAGACGGCCCTTTCCTCGTTTCAAGAAAATGTGAATAATTTTGAAGCCACCAATGCCCCACCCCACGTTTAAAAATATATAGGCAAATATGCTTATAAAACGCTGAGTTATATGCATTTTTTTATTAAATTACGTACTTCAATGCCTCCAAATATTTTTATGACTTGTACCGCTCCTTTATTGCCCATTTTGAGAAAGACTGGTATGGAAGGAATTCGTATTATAGAACATTTTAACACCCCTCAAACGCCATCTATCTATCAGTTTGACAAACAACGCCTTATTATTGTATCGATAGATGTCACTACATTCAAGAGCACTAAGTAAAGTCCGCAATGTAATTTCTAATTTATAACACAAACAATATTTTGCATGAAATATTTTATTTTAAATCATGTAAAGTGTAAGGAACTTAAAACAAATTCAAATATATTTTAAATGATTTGTTTTCCCTTGAACGGATATAATCAAAACGGAACGTTGTCTACTTTCATACACAGTAGTTTTGTAACTCTTCAATAGATGTCGCTGTTTTCAGTTGTTATTATACTGTATAACTACTATACTAACAGCGTCTGGATTTCAAATACACAATGATGGCGATAACCAAATTGCCAAGAATTAAAATTGCCGACAACTTGTTGAAACAAGTTGAAACGAAAATGTACGTCGCTTCTGAGAATATTGCTTCTGAGAGAAACATAATATTTTAAGTTTTAACTATGAAAATGCAAAATATTTTCGAGTTGTTCGAGTTATATCATGTTTTACGTGATATAGGCGCAATTTATATAAATACTAGTAGTTGTCCGCGGATCCGCCCGCGTGTGCAAAAAGAACGGTAATAAAATGTCGTCAATTTCTTTCTATCAATGGTTGCCAGG